>JASANE010012561.1:0-10471 GCA_030248225.1 Trileptium ribeirensis
ATATTAGTTTAATAATAAACATATAAAAGTTATATGCTTATATACGAAGATGTTTACTTGGGCCAAAAATACCACAAGCGACAATCTTCCATAAACACAGAGTTTAAACGGCTAAGAAACCACTTGTAATAGTCGAGGATACTGCGCATGTTTAGTGCAGTTCCTTTGTGCAGCCGTACTCGCTTGTTATAAATCGCACACAAAATGCAGAGTACTTTAGATTCATTGCGTTCAAAAGACACACAACACAAAAGCCACTTCAGCTAAGTTATTGCTCAGATTAACAAAACATATTTATCGGATTTATTTATTCGATTATGTACAAACGAACAGCACACTAATAAGTCACATTATTTATAATGTATATTGTTGTATCATGCTTGTCGTGCGTTCCTAAAATCTGTTTGCACGTGTTTCACGAGTTGAAACGAGCGGGGCAGCACCAAGAAAACTGTAAGACCCTGCATACAAACATTATAATGCATCGCTAGCCGTGCTATTACTATCTTGTGACATAGTGTCATAACATGTGCATGCTTTACTATGAACATATGTAGGTATTCATGTCTGTTCAGAAAACACGAATAATTTGTCCCATTAACTTAGTGTATACATCCTTTTTTATGGCTGTAGTTTTTATGTTTGTAGAGCCACGGCCAGAAGTTTATTTCGACTAAATAAAATTTTAATCAGCTTCGTATTCGGCGTACCCTTAACAATTTCATTACCAAAAATACAATTTAGAAAAGCGTGGTGCAGAAAGAATAGAATTAGTTCTTCTCTAAATTGAAATAGGGGTTTAACTTAAGCAAAGCTGTTAAATCTATCAATACCCTGCATATATTAATATTTATTTGATGTCGAATTTTTGTCGTCCGGCAGATGAACGACTGCGTCTTGGCCGTCTAGTTTTTAAATTGTTATTGACCTGAGCTTGCGAATCGAATGACGAATCTGAAAACATCAACAGTGAGTCGTAAACATTATAACACATAACACAAAAAACATTTAAGCACAGTCTTCGCCAAAACGACCACTGTTCGTTTGTATGTATAATTTTTTGATCCATCAGTGGTCAAACATATTTCATGACTCTGGCGATATGCATCGACGCATATCGCGGCTCGTTCTGTTAGCTAAGTTATTGGCGCGACGTATATATGTTTGCCGTGCATAGTTAAGGTTCCTTGAATGCACGATAGATTTAATGCGATCTAGTTCGAAAGTAAATCTACATAAAGAATGTAATCGCGTGAAGGGAAATAAAAAGAAAAGCATCTTGCATTAAAATTCACCCAACCGTTATAAAGATCCAGGTGCGACATACACACAGACAGGACCTCCTCAACCCCCTTCCAGAGCCAAAATTGAAAATTATCGTTCCCGCTTCGCTCTCTCATTCCACTCGAATTCAACAAGAGCTATTTTGTTATCGCAAATTGGTTTATTTAACGTAAAATTACTTAGCTAATAAACATATTTTTAGCAGCGAAGCGAATGCTCGAAGGTTTTGTTTGTCGTGTCAAATGTTAGTGTAACATCAAAAAGGCCTTACGCACGCAGTTTGAATCGACAATAAAAACTTTACAAAATACGTGTGAGCAAATTAGCCGCACCAAGGCCATATAAAATTCAAAATTTCAAATATATACACGTTTGCATAAAGATGCATACACTTAATATAGCGTCATGCGATACAGCCATATTGTCATCCCATTCTATGATGCTAAACGCACGATGGTCAAATAACCAATCATCGTGTAACATTGGTAAAGCAATAAATTTTATTCAGTACGCATCGATGTACTCGTTATGAGCGGTTAGCATGTCGATATTAATAACCGACATCATACGCTACTGGGGGCTTATAAGAACACGACCAAAACGTAACCAACCGGAATGGTATTATCCATTAATTAAAAGTTTTGTCAAAATCAAAAGGACACTGCGTTTGTTGTGGATGGAACGCAAATAGAGGATATCTGCTGTGCGCTGCTTTCGTTGAAAATTCGATTACTTACCCGAAGTTAATATTTTAATGCAATGTCATAGACATGCAGCGTTTGCGTCAAAATTCGATATCAATGTCATAATTGTACTAATATAATTTGGCATAATATGTTCTACGATCTGTTCAAACTAAACATTGTTAATACTGGAACAGGTACACAGCACGCTATTCGAAAGTATGGGCAATTCCACCTGGGGTGCGTAAAGCAAAATGGCGTGCGCCGTAAACGAAATATCCTATTTTTTGTAAACAGTGAGAGGGCCCCTCCCCACCCTCACTCAGCGATCCTGTACAGGAGACAGTCTATCCCGACGTGCTATGGACGTAGAGTCGGACAAGATTTTCAATAGTACCAAAGATATCATAAAACCAACGGTCACAGCGAAGCGTCCAGTACCGGTATACAACAAAAAGCTCTCTCCCAAGCAGCAATGACCATCTGGTTGTGCTGAGCGCGGCAGTGGCAATTCCGTAGCTTAAGTGTTTTGATGAGTGTCTTAGCTTCTGTGTTGACATGATTTCGTAGCAAAACCGTTGCAATGCAAAATTTTGTTCACCAACAAAACGATTGCATCTTTGACACCATGCAGTTGCTGATCGAATGTTTGCGTGAGCGCTGCATTACGACATCGCCTACATCAGCTATTACTTAGCCGACAACAATAACGAATATAATACAGATTTGGTGCATCTCAACCCATTACTTTAGTTCGTTACAGAAAGGTATACGAATACTGAAAAGACGTGACGAATACTGAAAGGACGTGAACAATTATTAATTATTGATCACTGGAATTTGTTGATTCTGCCTCGTCATGTGTCAAGAGATAATCATTACTAAAGTCAAATGTCGAATTTAATAATAGTGATCATATCGTGTCACACAGCCGATATGTTATAAAAAGACAGTTTTCAGTCTATACAATCCGAAAATCGTTAATTTTTATTAAACGTTAGTGAGCTGTGCCATGCCAGTACGCAACAGTTAAGACCTGGGCTAATATTTTTAGAAAATAAAACGGACAGTGGATTCGTTACAATACCAAATTGATACACACCTGTGCGAGGCGGACCAAGGCCCGGAATGCTTCTCGTTCTAAAATCTATATCAACCCGTAGAGGCTCAAGATTACGGTCTTCATCTCGAGGTCGCGACGGTCGTGATTTAGATCTAAAATGAAAGTAGTGCGTTTTAAGCCATAATTAAACAAGAATGAGCAAGCAAATTAGAAAAATGTTAGGTAGCATACAATGTTTTTATTGAGTTCAACTATACAAAGTAAAAGTTACTACAAGTTAACTCTTTGAGGGAGAATAAGTGCATTTGAAATGAATGCGAATTTGGCTTTCGCATTCAATCAAAACTCTGATTAAATTTTGTACTTTTTCTTGGCAAAAAACTTCATTTAAACATTCGTGCGTTTAAAACTATTATCGACTTATCATGACTAAGTTTTTGAGTCTGAGTGTTTCAGTATCTCACAAGCGAAAACTGAAACGGAGCGTGTTTATTTCGTCCAGGGTTACCACTATGTTTAATCACATGATGCACAGTAATCTATATACGTATGTATGGCCACGGAGAGTAGGTGCAAATGCCAACAGACGAAATTTTGTATGAAGAATTATGGACGCAATTACAGTACTCGCCAAAAATGACCGTCGCATTTCGAGTGAGCGACAGTCATTTTTGGCGGGTACTGTATTCTTCTGCACGCGGACAGACACATTCTTCTGCACGCGGACAGACACAATTTCGTCTAGACACCGACGAAATCTATTTCGTCTGAACGCTGACAGACGTATTTTCGGCTTGACGCATACTTTCGCAACTGTGTCTGTCTTTTGCCCACATCTTAATATAATATGCAACTTATCTATAGGCCTAGAAAATAACGCATGACCAAATAAGAGTAACGACAGACTAATTTTTTTGGCAAATCGGATTCGATGACAGCCTACTCTAAACCTATAAAAACTATTGTACAGTTATTTTGAATTCTAGATGACCACACTTTTGCATTCCATGTAACCGTAAAGAAAAATCTAAACTTATACAGACTGTTGACAGCTCTAAATGTCCTGAAAGCTATATAAGAAAATATTTAAAACTGACTATATTCTGGAAATCGAGCTCGCGGATTCTAAATCCCTTGAAAAGTGGTGCGAAAGTATGAAATATTAATGATGGAACCTACATAACCGAACCGTCGCATTTTAAGAGTACCGAAAGCCGCAAAATAGACCAGGCTCAATTTGAAAACAGGTCTACGAATAATAATTGCGCTCACAGCTATCCAGGGTGTGGCTCCACAAAAAAGTGTTGTTAAGCAAAGTTGTACATCTCGGGCTTCGTTTTTAGTGTGACGCCTGGTCGCGAGATATAGGCTACGAAACGCTGGTACCAGTATGACGAGATTTGGTAAAGAACCCTTAACATCAGTTTTTGGCTGTTTTGACGTGGGAGATGGTTTCGGAGGTTCTAGAATTCAACATACATAGTATGAGACTACCTAAAGCACATACATAATTATCACCTTTTGTTATTGAGCAAAAAATTTTGGCGAAATCCTCGAACAGAATATAAGATTTGACTTACAGCGACAGACAGAAACAAAATGTTTTCAAGATGTCTTCTTAGCGTCCTCATGAAACCCGCTGGCTTCGCTCGGTCCGTGTAAACAATTTAGATAGTTCGTTTTGCGCCACACATTTCGCGATATATAGAATATAATAGGAAGTTCTTAGCAAACTGAAGTTCGGTTTTTGTGTTGCAATGTAACAAACCGTTGTAGCAGCCCAACATATATACACGCCTAAACGATGCTTACTTCGCAAAAGAACCCATATTCATACAAATATTTTGAACCATTTTTATGATGATACGACCATTCTGGAGCGTTTCGGTCACATGGACCCACATTTTAAACATTATGATGACCCATACATAGAACACAGGTAATCACCGTAACAAAATATCATTTGACAGGTAGACAGAGATTCATTTGCTCTATAAAATGAGTCCAATGTCTTCCGTATTGTACAGATGATGAAGATTATGATCGTGTTGTCTAATAGACCCCTTAAACTAGTAATTCCATCGGGAATACTGAGAGTTGTGAAGCATTGGTACAGCTACGCCATTTGCGTGAACAGCCAATCGGTTCTCGATAGCACACGTTGATTTGCTATAATGCAGATATCACACAATGCCGCACAATTAAGAAAACAACTAACACGAGCAATGAGTTTTCTATGCCCGAAAACACCAACTGCAAGGTCTAACAGGACGTCACAAATAGTAATTTTAGGTCAAGGACGTATACCCATGGAACCATGGGTCGCAGAGCAAAAACAACACCGGCAATGAGTTTCCCACGACCGAAAACCCCATGTGAAACTTTTTAGCCGACCAGGACGGCAGAAACATTTTTTCAAATTTTGAGTCGAGGAATCACGAGGTGCATACCTCAAACCCCATAACTCCAGAACCGAAGCCTTAATCGAAAAACAACAAAGAGGCATCGGCATTATTATCATTTTATTACGAAATAAAACCAACCTGAGAAAACCATTCGAAGGTTAATAAAAATATAACCTTGCTTCCGTGAAGAGTATTAAAATTGGGTAAAAAAACTTCACCTCTGACCCTGGAACAAGACCTCAAATCAAAAAACGCTCGAGAATGCCGGTTCGAATGAGCCCAAGATTATGAAAATCGGTTAAGTCGTTCTCGAGATATGGCCGATCACACACACAGACGAAATTTAAAAGCTTTCATCCATGCAACACACAATCTCCACTACCTTACACTACGCTCTAAACACTTTTGTATAACAACCTGAGCCCAAAGGCTGCAAAGTTTGATATACAGTCTCACAGCCCTTAACTGCTCTACAAATTCAACCATATTTGGCTGAAATATGCGCACCGACTGTTGAGATAGAAGAAAGATCATATGTTATGACGATTCCCGTTTTAATCCTACCACACTCCTTTCGATCTACTTTTAAGGCGGGAACCGCTATAATCAATTCGCTTGAGCTATCTCAAAAGGCGATCGGACGTTGCCAACTGAAACTATGGAAACCGCAGTAAAAATCACCAGCCGACAGCACAATGAAGAGTACAATTCTTCATAAACACGCAGAATGTAACAATGTATGCATAATCCAAAAGCTTCGAATATTACTGATTGTATAAACGAAGTTTTGATAGCTATCGATGATGCCAGCTGGAACAAAACATTGGCTTATGTTTTAAGTAGTACATTTAGCTATATTTTGGAAAGCAAATGTATACCGCTAAACGAAGAGGGAACAGTAACTAATGGAGTTTAAGCGATAACAACGAAATTTAGATATTATGTGGCATACACAGCAAATAATATTTAACACCAAAAAACGTTAAAATGTACGCTTCTCTCGTTTTAAATACTCATTTCACCTCGTTGTGGTCTGAAGTTGACGAATATAGTGTTTGATTGTGGTTCGTTTATTAAGAATCATACTATCAACATTCAATTTTACCAAAATATCATATAAACTCTAACCGAAATGGCAACTTCGACTGTTCACGAGCAGTTGTGTAACAATCGATCGATCGGCGCGAGTCGTCTATAAGCTCAAGTTCTGGGCCTAATGTAGTACTTGGTCTCGACCGGCCCCGATGAGAATATATTGATTTTGCGTTTCGTTGTGATATTTTACCGGGAACTTCAGTTGCATCTGATAGCTTTGAGCCCGTATTAACTTCAGTCGAACTTTTGCTCATAGTCGGAACTAAGGGTGCTAAATCAGGTACGAGGTTATGATCATAAGGGCTTGGCGGTAGCGGTGGTCCATCCACGGTAGGATTTAGGAGCAAGTTACCACGTTCGCCACTGTTGATTTCAATAAGATTTTTTACCGTATTTCGCACGAAAGCTGCTCCGTGGGCGATACCAGTCTCCAGGTGGTCCGGGCGGCGAAGGAGACGACAAAACACCAGATAAAGAAGAAGATCCATCATAGTAAGACACACCTAAAGCGAACAATGATGATTCAGCGTGGTTTATAGAATATTGCTAACATAAACAATACGAAATAAATTTTACATACAGTCTCGGCCAAATATAAGTGCAATCGAAGTCGTAACCGAAACGCCGAACCGTTTAATACATTTTGATATTATTATTTTGAACTTATTCCTGGCAATAACTGTACATAACTTTATATAACTAATATACGTATTTTGGGTCTGTCGTGTGTTCAAAGAGCAATTTTGCATCGTAAATAGTGAGAAAAACAGCACATAATATAGTTAATACATAGATTATGAATAATTCTTCAAAATAAATCCATTATCACGCAAATATCGCTCGCATGATTGCGATGACATTGCACTTTTATTTATTTTCAGCCTCTCGAGCCACTTAAAGACTTTCAGCCTCTCGAGCCACTTAAAGACTTATTATGTCCCAAAAATTCACGTACGCACATCAGCTACCACAATCACAGTTGCGACAGAAGATGCACAGATACACGGAGAATCAATTGATCTACAAGCAGATCTCAATATCACCAAGTTGGATCGTGCGATTACAGCGATATGACTGTTTTTCTGTATTTTATCTCGCGGATCCATTCAAAAACCCATTTTGACCCAACCCTTCAGTCAACATAATGACAATAGGACCATAGTACCATATTCTGCTAAATGAGACCAAATTATTCGAGGTATAAGCTTTTAAGTGCCTCGAGAAGCTGAAAATACACAAAAGTGCATTGTCTTTGCAATCATGCGAGTCATATGTGTGATAATGGATTTATTTTGAACTATTCATAATATATATGGTAGCTGTATAATGTGCTGCTGTAGTCACTATTTCCCCTGCAAAGTTGGATAAAAATTGCTCTCTGAACATCCGATAGACCCAAAATCTGTACGCAAAAAGACAAAACATAATATTCATACTGGACTCTAGATAAATAAATCGTTGAATTCAGCATACCGAGAAACCCATCGACCATTCTTGATGCCCTGCACGCAGTACATCATCATACAAATGAACACATACATTTTTTGAAATTCGGTCTTTTCGACCGTAAAACCATTGAAACCACTGAAAAAGTAAAATATAGTGAAGATCCATCCTTATAAAAAGCATGGTATTCATCGTGTTTAATAACTTAATAGACACTCGTATGAATAACGCATCACAGCCAGTAACGTTAACAAAATTGGTAAATCGATAGTGGTGGTAAAGCGTAGACGAACCATATTCGGGCCCACAGCGCCTAAGGAGTATTACAACAAAAAACTGTTGTTCAACAAAGTTGTAGATCTTGATCAGTTGATTCCGGGCACGGAATTCTAGTGTGACTCCTCGTTCGCGAGATTTAGGTAGTAAAACAGGTACCTTATGTCCAGATGTGGCAAAGAGCCCTAAAACAGTTCTTGGCCATTTTGACCCTGAGGAATAAACAATAGCTCTTAGTGTTTAATTAAAGGGTACATCGCAATTAATTTCGCTAACGAACAAATATTTTTATCGAAATGCATCAAACTAAAGATTAATTATAAGTAACATCGATAGAGAAAAAATAAAATTTTAACGATTTTCCATCCAGCGCATTCAGTCGAAACTCGCTCGCTTAGTTTCAAATAAAGAAAAAATGATGCGGATTGTATAAATAAGTATATAAGTGCATCATTTCAGAAAATAAAATTATTATTACGAAACATTCCGTATTAAAAATCAAATTACATATGTGACTTAACTCTGAAAGACACGACACTTCAAGACCAAATCATTAATACTACATTTTGTTAGCAAAAAAACAATTCCTGCCAGCGCGCGAAATCTATTTTTTGCCGCAGCGACATTCTTTTTAAATCTAAAATTATATTGCCCAATGATTTCGCATTGAGATATTAAACCATAAAAGATCAAGCAAGATATTAAAAACGTTACTAACAAACGTCGTAAATATTTATTTGATCTACCTTGTTTAATATCATCGTAGCTTAAACTAACAGCGGTATCAATTCCGCGAAAGACCCCTTTGCAGTGTCCCTTTTTTCTTCGTAAAAGAGCTTCTTTTTCGTGATTCAAGGCGTCCCGTTCGCGTTCCGCTTTCTTCAGAGCCAACCAATAGTCATGCTTAGTTCGCTCAGTATCATGACGATATCGATTAAAAATTGCAGTCTGATCAGCAGATTCACGTTGGAGTTGCTCTTTGATTCTTTTCATTTCTTTACACTCGAGCTGAAATGTAACATATCAATAGTTTTGCTTTCAAAGCCGTACGTATTATTTGTTCAAAAGTAATATTACTCATCGTTTCCATTATGTGCGAATAGCTCGCAAGTGTTGGTCAATTCTAAATAAAAACCTGGTTTACGCTTCACATCAAGACTATGTAGCAAAACTACAATAATCATACGGCTTAAAATTTAACATAGAAACTTACCCATCGGTTCGATATCAGCGATTCTGAGTAATATTAAGACCGGTAGTCTTAAAACGCAAAAACCTGTCTGCAAATCTCCATTTTAAATCCAGAAAAACCGGGTATTGTCGAGTGTCAAACTACCACATTTTGTACATTATTGGGTTTCTACATTGATACTAAATATCAATCAATAGATTTTACTGCAACTACTATTAGCAATAATCTGAAGTGTTTGACGTGCTTAAAGCAAAGAATTCTAAGAAACAGATTGTAAAAAGTAATACCCATTAACGTTTTACATAGAAACCTATTGCCATAAGTAAATAAAATATTTGACCAATACTATGCAGCGAGATGTACCTGTATACGATCAATCTCCTTGTTTTCAGCTGTGTTCGCTTCTTTCTGTTGCTGAGTTAATAGCGCTTCATTTTTCGATCCAAGCTCGACAATCTGTGACTGAATTTTCGCTTCTTTTTCATTAAAATGCTCGGTTAGGACTTCTAAGCGCATCTTGGCTGCCTGAAATTTGACCAGAGCAATTATAGATCATTGGTAAATCAAGTGGTTATAAACAATTAAATTCAACGTTATGTTGCCTCAGTATCTGTAATTGAAAAATACATGCTCATAAAGCAAAAACAGATAGTATAATTAAATAACATGGTAAATTTTTTCCAGAAAAACAATACCTTTTTAATAAAATACTAACATCTTAATTTAAAACATGGGTTATAATTCGTCAAATGCTCAGAACTTTACACAGATTAAAACGCAGCATATTACCATACTATCCTTATCGGCATCAACCAATTTCTTCTCGAGGTCTGCTAGGTCAACATTCATTTTGGATAATCGCAACGAGAGATTACGCTTTCCATCCATTTCATTAAAAAGATCGGATTTGAGCCTAAAAGTGTAAAATTCGCAAACAGAATGATCCACACCAATTTAAATGCATTCACTATGATAAGTCTTGGTTCCAGTTTTTATCTGGAAGCATACGTAACTGAACGAAGTACGT
>JASANE010012562.1:0-17413 GCA_030248225.1 Trileptium ribeirensis
TAATAATATATAATAAATAATATATTATATGACATAATAACATTTTTTGCGAGGAATGTTTGGTTAAATGCATCGCACTCGAAGGATTTTCATGTATATAGAAATTTATTTCGATGACATTTTTTTATTAGTACAAGGATAAGTTAATATGCTTCGATGTTGACATTTGGTGTATTTTATATGTGGGTTTATATTGATTTATATCTAAAAATTAAAACAACTTCTGTTGATGCCATATGTTTCGCAATGCTCATCATAGTGTAACCTGTGTTTGCTATCTATAACCTCGCAGAATGTCAATGTTCGAAAGATTATGCACTTTGTTCGATTTTATCTTAATAGTTTTGTGTGCGATTTTTTTTGTTTTTGAAAGCTGTGCTATTCAATTTAGTGATTCGAGTTATTCTTTGCCATTTTGGTTGATCATGAAACGTGTTATACTCATAACCAATTTTCTAAAATCCCGGTTATCAAAAGGTAACTGACTAATTTCGTAATAATTCAGTTTTTAGCTTCATTTCCCAGCGGACAGTACTTGCGATCAAAGTCTGTGCAGAATGCCAGGTTAGCTTTACTGCATTACTATGAATTACGAAACGTGGCGCTTTTATCAGTGTCCGCTTTATCTCTTGTTTTACATCTTAAAGATACTTTTCGTTACCGTACTTTTTGGATAGGTTTGTTTCTCTTAGAGGCGAAGTTTTACTATGACCCCTGACGTAATTTTGACCTCTAAAGCGCCAAACTCCGATTACACTCGATGATACCTAAAAAGCTTTAGTGATTGTATTTCAGTACCCTGGCTTTCCCAAGAAGGGAGAGGGGAGGAGGCAGGTATTTCGGGCTCCCCCTGGTGCCTACAAGTTGAGCCCCTCACGTTTTTGTGGCTTCTCGCAGGTCAACCCCACATAGGTATCCCCACCCGTGTTATTTTCGTCTCGACTAAAAACTAGATTGGGTCGCAAAAAATTGCTAATATTTCTATTTAAAACTCAAATAATCGCCCAATTTTGCCCTGTGGGGCTAAAAACACTATTATTGCCGTGATCTGTAAGGTTTCACTATGTAATGTGCATTATTATTGTTGCAACGGAGCGACCTAAGCGAGCGGAGGTTCTACTGAGGGCGCTAGGGAAAAATAGCGAAAATTTCATTTTTGTCTGCCGTTGTCATTTATAATTTATTTTCGGACGGACGGATGTCGACAAATGTTTTTTCGATAGCAAAAGAGAGGTCGATGGGCCGTTTACTTAAACGCGAACGTCTCCAGCCCCATCGTTCGGCCCAAAATGGCAAAAAACAGGTTTTAAAGGTTCTTTGCCAAATCTGGCTTAAAGGGTAGCAGTCTTTCGCCCCTTATATCTTGCGAGAAAAGCTTCGCATCGAAAAATGACACCATCATACAAAATCAGCTTATCAAGATCTACAACATTGGAGACTAAAACTTTTTGTGAGAACACTCCCTGGGCCGCTGTGGGCTCGAATATGGTTTATCGAGCCTTTGCCAGAATTTTTCAGATTTCGCCGTGTTATTGTTTGTTTTTGCCTCACAATCTGTGCCTATTAGGTTATCAAGCCCACTGGATACGATGGTTTTGCTATCTACATAGATTCCTTCTTAATTATATACATTTTTATGAGGTTTCAAGGGTTTCACGATCGTCGGACCCGACTTCCAAAATGTATTGTGTTTGCATTTGTCAGATTATGTATTGGCTACAGGGCATCAAGAGTGGTCTATATATAGGTGTTTCTGTAGGGTGGATACAATTATTCTTTGATTATCTTGATTCCATTGTTGCATATTTCAAGCCTTTTCATGGGTTTCAATGCGTTTAGGGTCAATGGACCTAATTTCCAGGCTATAGTATCTTTTCAGTAGTTGGGTTACGTATTCTGCTTACAGGTCAGCAGTTGTTGTTCATATAGGTTTTTCGGTATGCTGAATATGATGGTTTTGTCATCTAGAATTCAGGACGAGTATCTTATGCGTTTTCATATGTTTTTATTGGGTTTACGGTGAAGTCGATTTCCGGAAAATAATATGTCTTCAGCAGTTTGGTACAAGCTATCAAAAATAGCCTGAATACAGTGATTTGGTTATGTATAGTCCAGCGTGTATATTTCATGCCTTTTCATGAGTTTTCATTGGGTTTAGGCTCAATATACTGTATTTCCAGAATTGTTTGGTCACGTATTGCGTACTGGTTATCAATATTCCAGTTTACATATTTCACGCCTTTTCATAAGTATTCAATGGGTTTAGGCTCAATGTACTCTGTTTCCAGAATTGTTTGGTCACGTATTGCATAAGGGTCATTTCACGAAACCATGTACTTTTGAAACACCATTTTTGAAGCCAAAATGAAGCGTTTTCTGATATACAGTGCCTAGGCCCCTTTCGACATAATTACCATGAATTTTTCGAATATCGATGTCTCTATGCAAAACGAGCTACCTGAAACCTGCTAAACTTGTCGCAAAGAGTACCCTTGGGGGTCAAATTTTAAATCCAAATAAGTCATTATTCTGTAGGGTAACGCAGTGAAATGTGAACCATGGTCTGTTTGTATGCAAGTCGGACCAAAAGGGTCACGGTCAAGCCATTTGGAGGATTTGCGGCCTAAAATTGGTGCAGTTAGGGCCGTTTTATCGTTAAAAATCGACCAATAATTTAGAACAAGCCTGTCACAGAAGTTTTTCTAGCGCAACGGAGACAGCACCTACAGACAGGGAATAACCGGAACCGAAATTTACCGGAACCGGAACCAGCAACCGGAACCGTCCATTTAAACCGGATCCGGAACGGGAACCGGAACCTGGTCTTCGAAATTTATATATAGTAAAAGATATGAAGGAAGAAATTAAGGTGTAGTCGACTTAAATGCATTAAAAATAACTTTTACATTAAACTTAATGTATTGCCATGATATTATTGCCGCTCTGAAACTTTAAAGAGACTGAGGAAGCTAATAATGTTTATTTATCGATCAATATGTCGTTTTATTGGACACCCAGAGCAAAAAATGCCTTCTACTATACACCCTTGCGTATACTGCGTCAAATTGAATGTGCTTACAACGCATAGAGCGAAGAATAAACGCTTTCGCTCTGTCCCTATTCGCCTCCCTTTACTACACATACGTTTGTTAGGTGTTGTTCTGTAGGAAACTTGAAATTATTGGTTTATATGATTCAGGAAAAATTAATAGATTAAAAGTAATTTTCTGATCAGTGGTAAGAGACACTGTTTAGGCTAGCTTTGGACAAACAGTGCCCGTCAGTTAGATGATAATAATGATAACTTTCCAATCATAATGCTATAAATGAGACAAACTGTTATACTGCTCGCACAGTTTCAAAAAAATCCAGTTCATTGCCAAGAAAGCAGTTTTTGGCTGCGTTGTAGATAACGTTACTTCACTTTAATTTCGCCTGATTTACTAAGCTTACAAGCGCACTGGGTGGCGCTTGGCGCAATTTATATTAGCTTCTATGTAAGCCATACTTTGTTACCCAGTTGGACTGGTTTAATTCGAACGTAATCCGGAGACTTCTGAATGTGTAAAATAGTTGCTACAAGCATCGACTTGGGTTTGATTTATTAACAAACTGTTGCAGGTTATTATGAAAAATTTCTACTGAAATTATGTGTCCTACTTACGTTTCACACGACAAATTGCTTAGCTAATCTTTTCTTTTGCTTGGTTGTATTGGAGCTTGATCATTGTATAATATATATTACATATTTTTGGATCAGAGATGAAGCAAAAATGTGGAAAATTTCAAACAAAATTTTTAAACCGGAATTCCGGTTCCGGTATGGTTTTTGCCCTTTGCCGGAACCGCAACCGGAACACGATTTTCGCCGGAACCGGAATTCCGGTTACTCCCTGCCTACAGATACCAATTTTTGCTGACAAACCAACCATGAGCGGGGATGTCCAACAAAAAATTTCAGGCAGTTCCTTAGACCTTGTAAAAATCGGCACCCCGATGTGTGTTAGTCGGGGGGCTACACTTCAGGTCGGGTGGCTACACTTCAGGTCGGGTGGGGGGCTACACCTTCCTACAACATACATTGCGTGAAATTTTCGCTATTTCTAGAGATTCTAGATTTATTTTAACACGCTGATGCTGTGAAACAAAAACAATTGATCTATGATTAGCTTACATTTAGGTGATAATACCAAGGCAATGCGAAGAATAGATATGCGCGCAGGCAGAAGGGTTCCCTAGCTACCCAGGTAACAGCACGGCCACATATTGTCATGGTGAATGATGACAAACTTATATACTAATATAGTTCTTGCGGCCTTCGGTTTTTTTATTATACAAGCGGTCGGGGGGGGGCTACACGTCAGGTCGGGGGGGCTATATTTTCATTAAAAATTTTAATACATGGGTCGATTCTAGTGGGGCGTTACTATGTTTCTATCTGGCCTATTGTAAGACTGTATGCTAAATTTGGTTTTTTAAATTTAATTTTCGTCAGATCGGGGGGGGGTTACATTTTGCATAACCCATTTTTGCCACGTTATGACCTTCGACCTCATAATCAAACAACACATGGACAGACACTGATATTCTTTTTTTCAATAACACCTGTACTGATTACGATTACTGTTATATATCATTTTTGCGCTAGTGCACTTTGACGTTATTTACCAGCGTATGCAAGCTGCCGGATTTGACCTTGGTCGGGGGAGGCTACATCTCACGAAAAAAATTTTCGGAAGCTTGACGTCAGTTTCATTGTCGATGCTTACTCCCAAGTTTTTTGCGGAAAAATTAGCAAATACCAAAGGATCACAGTGAAATAAAAAACACACATATGTATCACGTGCTGGCGATACGGCGAACGATTATAGTGGGACATGTGTTGTTGACTTCATTTGGCCAACCCGGTTTGAAGGCCTCTGGCTCATGCTATGTTATGGGTACAGAGGTCCATCATATCTCATTATGACCTTCAGACATGCTATTACTACATTTCACAGCGACATCAAATTTCCTTCCAAAAGACTGGTGCTATGGGCCAAAAAGTGCCGATGTAGCCCCCCCCCCGACTAAATGACATGGTTTCGTGAAATGAGCCATAAAGGTCATCAAGAATTTTGCGGGTTTAAATTTATGGCATTGAAATGATTGAGATTATCGCTATTGTGGTGGTATTCGATAGGTCTCGGTATCCTACTTAACGAGCTGCTACCTGGTATGGTGATCCCTCGTTGTAGGCCGTAACAATAAAGTTATAATGACTAATACATTTTGAATACTTCCATAGTTAGCAAACATTTTGAACAATGAGCCTATTGGTTCAGCGCTTAACTTGTTTTCGATATATTAGTGAGTGAAATAATAAATTATACGAGCGAATTCTA
The DNA here is from genome assembly GCA_030248225.1 of Trileptium ribeirensis. Lineage (NCBI taxonomy): Eukaryota > Metazoa > Nematoda > Enoplea > Enoplida > Thoracostomopsidae > Trileptium > Trileptium ribeirensis. The sequence goes on from JASANE010012562.1 coordinate 5,385, forward strand.
TAAAAAGTCCACTTTGCACAACGGTTCGCTATTCAACTTGTTGCCAATCTACGTAAATTTTTGCTAATAACTCAGGTATGAGCGAGATAAAACTAGTATAGCGCCATGCATGCACTCAGTTCTTTCATAAAATGAATAACATCAGCTCCAATCTTTTAATAGGCGCCTTCATACACCGGTTGCTGCCCGAGCGGGTTCAAGTTCTGCTTACACCAGCGCTATCAACAAGAGCATGAGCGGTCCTCGGTTGTCACCAACAACTGAGCATGAAGGAATTGTCACGCCTGAATCAGAAGTTGTTCCTGACGACCATTGTGGTGCTAAACGACAGTCTGCACCTGAATTTGCACCATCAGCCAGCATTGAATCTAGCCAGAATGTTTGTGATAAAATTATTGAAAAAGGTGAAAAGTCTATCCAGTCCTCGAACAACACGCCGTTCCAATTACTATCTAAGGAAAAAAGTCGAGCTGCGGAGAAAAACCAGCCACCCGTTAATCGTATTGATCATCATTTAGAAAGTGAAAAAGAATTACCCAGCGATGCTGATGTTAGGAAAGCTTTTTCGGAAGACGTATCGAGATATCTTGATACCGTTGGCAGTCCAGCTGCAACTCCGACATCTACAACGCCAACTTCATCACCTGTGGCAGCTGCGTCTTCGTTATCATTTTCAAGTTTGAACAACAGTGCCAGCAATACTTCAACACAATTCTCACTTAACGAACTGGCATCGTCCGGGTATGTTACGGGTCAAGCATTTCCTGTAATTGCTGCTGACGATCCTTTTTTCAATATCAAAAAGGACAACAACCGAAGATGTACGCTGATTGCGACGCTAATAAATTTTGAAAACGAGGTGGTTTTATTTTCGAACGTTCTAGATTTACAATTTAACCGTATGTAGTCTTTTATATTTATTATGTAGTTACGGCCTGAGTTTTGTAATAGATTTATATGCCGGCGTATTTTCAGTGTAGCTTGGATATAAAACCTGCTCACACAAAATGCTGAATAATATCATGTCACTCAGAAGTTGTGTTAAGTTTTGGAACAACATTGGTAACTGCAGAAACATAATGACAAACCTTTAGTAATTAATTTTTCCTGCGGTTGATGATGTTGGTGACTAAATCAACCAATCTACTGCCTTTCTTCAACTGATGAGATGTACTGTTCTAGTAGGCGATAATAATAATATTGAATGTCTAATATCATTAGGTTTAGGAACATCACAATAGTCATTATTTTATGCAAATACACATGGAGTTGTACTATCACAACACCACGAAAGTGTGGACAACTTTGAGGCCCACATGTTATTCTCGGTGAAAATTTCAATGTGGGGACAAATTTTTGCTCTATCGTGTACTTTTACTGTTGTACAAATACTTTCAGGCTATAAAACAGCGGTTTAGCATTACAAATATTAGTATTTATTATATCAAAAATATTTACAACACAGAAAACGTGGGTTTAAAGGCATTAATAAATAATAGATGTAGTTGAATTTGGGGGTTTCCGGCGAGTGGAGGCTATGCGAAAATTTTACGAACATGACCGGAAAATGGCTCCCACTGTAGTCAGGTCAGAAATTGGGACTAAAAATGATTTTTTGGATAGGCCGCATAAGACTTAAAATACACGAAAATTGTTATAAAGCCATTACCTCGCGTGCCATATGGGCGATTTTGGGCTCTTTGGGACGATTTTGGGCAGAGTAAAATATCCTCTCTTGCTATAATCGGCTCGTTATGATTTTAAATAACTCTTGTGGTCGTACATACACGAAAACTGCGGTATCTTTGCAACCTATAGGTGGATTTTGAACAGCAATTTAGCTTATGTGCATCGGTGTACTATGCATTTTTATTGGCTTACCTATGCAGCTGCACTGTTGTGTCAAAATGGGTTTTAATTTTTTAATGGGTCTGTGTTACCCTAAATATGTATAAACTACATCGTCAGCACTAAGGTATTTTTATCAGTAGATTTATTAATATGTGTGTTAAAATTTTGCATTACGTTGTGCACAACATCACCGCTGAGTTTGTGGCTAATTTTATGTATACATTGTCTTCTCCAGTATCAAAATTTTATCTAGGACCCTCAGCTCCAACATGGGGCGAACTGGATATATCTGAGGAAATTTCCTCCATGTTAGCTGGGGAAACCATGCTCCGCAGGTTAACTGGGGATGTAATAATCGTACTTTATCGCGTTTTTTGTTTACATGTATTGTAACGGAGCCGTTACATTGTTGTCGGATCTAATTATACATTTATCGATTGCAGGAGATTTAATCAATTGATTATTAATTCACTAACCAATGCAGGCTGGCCTGTCCACAGTGGGGGGGTGAGGGGGACCCCCACTTTCCAAATTCATCCATGTCCGTGAGATTTTCCCCCATGTCAAATATCGTTTTAGCTTGAAAATACATTCACGGTAGTAAAACCTGAATGAAAATATGGGAATATGATTTAGTTTTTTAAGCAAAATTTATCCCCCACTTTTAATTTTCCCCGAGAATGAATATGGGAGCGCCAAAGTTCCCCCTCCATGAACTTTTCGGAGGGCTGTGGACAGGCCAGGCAGGCGTGTTGTGATCGATGTATGCCGATAAGCCCGGTGACTAACCTGCTTTACTACACCGCCTGCGTACGTTTATCATTAGGCGATTTACGACGGCGCGAATGACCTTGTATATCGGTTATACTAACCAGCCGTTAGGCTGAACTAAACGGTTGGCATAAGTCTAATATCGGGGCCCAAGAAATGAAAAAAATTTTTTGCTCCGATTTGCCTAAAATTTTGCATACGGGGGTTTTCCAGTATGGGGAATTCATTTTTGACACTTTTAGCGAAAAAAAATTTTTTGACCAAAAAAATTTTTTTTGACCCAAAAAATTTTGAAAAAAATTTTTTTTGCCGAAATTCACCCAAAACCATTTTTTGATGCCAACAGAAAAATCAACATATTCAACTTACTTTTTGGATTTGATGCAGTGCAGCTTGGTGAGCGCAACTAAGCAGCATCTCTTAAATTTCGTCGAGAGTCCTTCTTCATAATACACTTTGCGAACATAGAGCTGGAATTCGGGCGTCCCTCCTCCTTTTGCTGGCTTGGGACAGTCAAGCAAATCTTTGCTTGGCGGAGTTTCCGCCCCATACCCCGTCCTACCACCCACTGGGCGCTGCGTTTTACAAATTACAAAGCCAGATAGCAAGCGTGAGAAAAAATAAAGACTCTCGACGAAATTTAAGAGATGCTGCTTAGTTGCGCTCACCAAGCTGCACTGCATCAAATCCAAAAAGTAAGTTGAATATGTTGATTTTTCTGTTGGCATCAAAAAATGGTTTTGGGTGAATTTCGGCAAAAAAAATTTTTTTTCAAAATTTTTTGGGTCAAAAAAAAATTTTTTTGGTCAAAAAATTTTTTTTCGCTAAAAGTGTCAAAAATGAATTCCCCATACTGGAAAACCCCCGTATGCAAAATTTTAGGCAAATCGGAGCAAAAAATTTTTTTCATTTCTTGGGCCCCGATATTAGACTTATGCCAAACGGTTAACTAACTGTGGTAGACAAACACGTTTAATGAACCTTTTTCATTTACCCCGTTATTGCGAACCTGATGGAAATGGTGTACAAAGCTATTTCAACTATAATATAGTATATTTTTAAATGCTCATAACATATTATGTTTCCACACTCTATCCTTTAATGTAACTAATCTCCGATAAGAGCCATGCTGAAGCTCAACATATAATCCGAAGAACACGAAATACAGATTTATCTTGCAACCGCGCTGCAAACAATATTTCGAAAATCCGAGCATCAACCAGCTCTTTATACACTTTTAAAACCTGCACTAGGCAACCCTCCACAAACCAATCTGAATCTACATTTGTTATGATTATCTCAAAATTATTATTTTAATATAAAAATGTCAGTAACCGATTGCATTATGCTACTGTGTTGCTTGTGCTTATGTTACATTATATATCGTTGTTTTTGTTGCATATTGTTTGCATAGCTATTGATAGGGGTAGGGGTTACCTCCTAAGGGTCGGGCCTATTCCCTCCTCCCCGGGACGCATACGTATGGCGCATGGAAAATTTTAGAAGAAATTGTTGTAAAATTGGCAAAAATGTAGGAGGTCGTCGGAGGGTGTCTACCCGCCGTCCGTTTGCTCGCCCCTCCAAGCCGATAGACCCTCGACATCGATAATTTTTTTATTATTTACATACTGAAAAGGCGTATTTCTGCAGTCCGCACTTCATTTTACTTAGGTTTTTGGCATGAATAGTCGAAAATTCAGTTTGTTATAATCGTTGTTTAAGTCGATAATTTCTGCTGTCACCTCAAAATATCTGGAGGTGCTAAGAGGTTGACCTGGGGGAACCGCTGTAATCCTATACCCTGCCCCCCTCTCCTTCGTGGAGAGGCTAGGATACATATTATTTATGTATTTTACGCGGAAATTTTTTTGTGATCAGACTAATCTATACCTAGTTGCGTATAAGCTTGCCATGATTAAATTTCGATAACGTAGTTTTCCCATAAGCAATTGCTGTGTTTTGTAGCAGAAAAACGGTGGTAGTCGATCAGTATTAAATGCTACAACAGCAGACAACGTCAGAAAAGAATCATCAAATGCCCAAAAGCGGAAATAATTTGTGGGTTCATGGCAACTGAAGGAAATTTTAATCGTATGTTGTGCTTTAAAACACCGACCTTTTCTGTGTGTTTCGAGCATTTAATTATATAAAATATTGTTCCTTCTGCAGCCTAAATGTAATAGTTGCCCCTCCAGGTAGTACAATATGTAATTATAAAAATTTCTGTGTCTATTCACTTTTACGCTTCCTTAAAACATTTTAAGTGGGCATTGCAGTCATCTGATAGCTTCTGTTATCATTATGGTTAAAATATTCTTTCAGATACTGGATTTCTGGCACGACTGTTTGCGCAAAGACATTGCAGGTCCTCTACTAATCTCAACGGTAAGTTTAGGAATTATAAGTAAACGTTTTTTCAGCCCTATGTTTGCTAATCTCAACGGTAACTTTAGGAAGTATAAGTTTATAAACTTTTTGGGCACCACTATGTTTGCTAATCGCAGCGGTAAATTTAGGAATTATAAGTAAAAGTTTTTGGGCAGCACTGTGTTTGCTAATCTCAACGGTAATTTTGGAATTATAAGCAAACGTTTTTTGCAGCACTATGTTTGCTAATCTCAGCGGTAACTTTAGGAATTATAGGCAAACGTTTTTGGCAGTACTATGTTTTCTAATCTCAGCAGTAACTTTAGGAATTATAAGTAAACGTTTTTTGCAGCACTATGTTTGCTAATCTCAGCGGTAACTTTAGGAATTATAAGTAAACGTTTTTGCAGCACTTTGTTTGCTAATCTAAGCGGTAACTTTAGGAATTATATATAAGTAAACGTTTTTGGCAGCACTATGCTTGCTAATCTCAACGGTAACTTTAGGAATTATAAAGTAAACGTTTTTGGCAGCACTATGTTTGCTAATCTCAACGGTAACTTTAGGAATTATAAGCAAACGTTTTTGGCAACACTATGTTTGCTAATCTCAGCAGTGACTTTAGGAATTATAAGTAAACGTTTTTTGCAGCATTAGGTTTGCTAATCTCAGCGGTAACTTTAGGAATTATAAGTAAATGTTTTTTGCATCACTATGCTTGCTAATCTCAACGGTAATTTTAGGAATTATAAAGTAAACGTTTTTGGCAGCACTATGTTTGCTAATCTCAACGGTAACTTTAGGAATTATAAGCAAACGTTTTTGGCAGCACTGTGTTTGCTAATCTCAACGGTAACTGTAGGAATTATAAAGTAAACGTTTTTGACAGCACTATGTTTGCTAATCTCAACGGTAACTTTAGGAATTATAAGCAAACGTTTTTGACAGCACTATGTTTGCTAATCTCAGCAGTAGCTTTAGGAATTATAATTAAACGTTTTTTGCAGCACTATGTTTGCTAATTTCAGCGGTAACTTTAGGAATTATAAGTAAATGTTTTGCAGCACTATGCTTGCTAATCTCAACGGTAAGTTTAGGAATTATAAGTAAACGTTTTTTCAGCCCTATGTTTGCTAATCTCAGCGGTAACTTTAGGAAGTATAAGTTTATAAACTTTTTGGGCAACACTATGTTTGCTAATCGCAGCGGTAAATTTAGGAATTATAAGTAAAAGTTTTTGGGCAGCACTGTGTTTGCTAATCTCAACGGTAATTTAGGAATTATATGCAAACGTTTTTTGCAGCACTATGTTTGCTAATCTCAGCGGTAACTTTAGGAATTATAAGCAAACGTTTTTGGCAGCACTATGTTTGCTAATCTCTGCAGTAACTTTAGGAATTATAAGTAAACGTTTTTTGCAGCACTATGTTTGCTAATCTCAGCGGTAACTTTAGGAATTATAAGTAAACGTTTTTGCAGCACTATGTTTGCTAATCTAAGCGGTAACTTTAGGAATTACAGTACCCGCCAAAAATGACTGTCGCTCGCTCGCGACTCGCTCGACACTCGCTCGCGACTCGCTCGACACTCGCTCGCGACTCGCACGACACACGCTCGCGACTCGCTCGAAATCAATTCTTTCTAAAAATATGTCGATTTTTCTATTAATTTCAATAGTTGGGAGTTCTCGAGCAGCGCCGCTCGCTCGCGACTCGCTCGAGACTCGCTCGCGACTCGCTCGAACTCGCTCGCTCGAAATGCGACGGTAACTTTGGGAATTATATACCTAGAACTCGCAAGCGAGGGGAAACGAGCGAGCGTGACCTCACACTTTACAGACCCAGTCGTTCCTTATGTTCATACAAAATGATAATCAAAGACTAACCTTTTTCTGCGAGCGCAGCACATGCGATTCTTGTAACGCGTTCTATTTAGCAATAAACCAAAGCAACCCGTCTCTTCAGGATGATCAGGCGAACTTAACCAAGTCTCGAATGTTTGACTTCAAAGCTTGGCAACATTTCCCAAATCTCGAATTTTTGGGTTCAAATGTTAGGGTCTGGTCCTCAAACTCGACCATCATTAATCATGGAAAATATTGACAATACATCAAAAACATTCCTGCCATCGTTTTCAGCGTAGTCGAAAACCTAGGGACCTGTGTTTTCACGGAGATCTAGCAAAATTAACCAAATCTCGAATTTTGCAGTTCACACTACAGGTGGTCCAATGACCTTTAACCCATTTTTCTGTGTTAGATTGAAGTTCCACAAAAATCACGGAAGAGACGGGTTGCTTTGGTTTATTGCTAAATAGAACGCGTTACAAGAATCGCATGTGCTGCGCTCGCAGAAAAAGGTTAGTCTTTGATTATCATTTTGTATGAACATAAGGAACGACTGGGTCTGTAAAGTGTGAGGTCACGCTCGCTCGTTTCCCCTCGCTTGCGAGTTACTAGTATATAATTCCTAAAGTTACCGCTTAGATTAGCAAACATAGTGTTGCAAAACGTTTGCTTATAATTCCTAAAGTTACGTTGAGATTAGCAAACATAGTGCTGCAAAAAACGTTTACTTATAATTCCTAAAGTTACTGCTGAGATTAGCAAACATAGTGCTGCCAAAAACGTTTGCTTATAATTCCTAAAGTTACCGCTGAGATTAGCAAACATAGTGCTGCAAAAAACGTTTGCTTATAATTCCTAAATTACCGTTGAGATTAGCAAACACAGTGCTGCCCAAAAACTTTTACTTATAATTCCTAAATTTACCGCTGCGATTAGCAAACATAGTGCTGCCCAAAAAGTTTATAAACTTATACTTCCTAAAGTTACCGCTGAGATTAGCAAACATAGGGCTGAAAAAACGTTTACTTATAATTCCTAAACTTACCGTTGAGATTAGCAAGCATAGTGCTGCAAAAACATTTACTTATAATTCCTAAAGTTACCGCTGAGATTAGCAAACATAGTGCTGCAAAGAACGTTTACTTATAATTCCTAAAGTTACTGCTGAGATTAGCAAACATAGTGCTGCCAAAAACGTTTGCTTATAATTCCTAAAGTTACCGTTGAGATTAGCAAATATAGTGCTGTCAAAAACGTTTACTTTATAATTCCTAAAGTTACCGTTGAGATTAGCAAACATAGTGCTGCCAAAAACGTTTACTTTATAATTCCTACAGTTAATGTTGAGATTAGCAAACACAGTGCTGCCAAAAACGTTTGCTTATAATTCCTAAAGTTACCGTTGGGATTAGCAAACATAGTGCTGCCAAAAACGTTTACTTTATAATTCCTAAAATTACCGTTGAGATTAGCAAGCATAGTGCTGCAAAAAACATTTACTTATAATTCCTAAAGTTACCGCTGAGATTAGCAAACATAGTGCTGCAAAAAACGTTTACTTATAATTCCTAAAGTTACTGCTGAGATTAGCAAACATAGTGCTGCCAAAAACGTTTGCTTATAATTCCTAAAGTTACCGATGAGATTAGCAAACATAGTGCTGCCAAAAACGTTTACTTTATAATTCCTAAAGTTACCGTTGAGATTAGCAAGTATAGTGCTGCTAAAAACGTTTACTTATTGAAACGAGCGAAGCGAGTTTCCCCAAATAGGTTGCTAGCGTGCGAATAGGGGAAAATTTCTTTTTTTTTGTTTGTCTGTGACTTTCATAGCTCGACACTGGATCGATGGATTTTCACAAACTTTTTTTAAATGAACCGTTATGGTCTCTACATGATTCTTTTGTAGGTTTGATGTGCATTCCGGGTCGGGTTTCGGGTAAGAAACGGGTCAGAAGGGTCAAAATTTAACTTTTTTTGAAATTTCGGTTTTGGAGTTGCGTATATATCGGTCTATAACTCGAAAAATAGAAGGTACAGCGAAAAACGGAGGGCACTTTCCGTGTTCGTCTCAACGAGAGCTACAACTTTGTCTCTTACGTGATTTTTGTGGAACTTCAATCTAACCCAGAAAAATGGGTTAAAGGTCATTGGACCACCTGTAGTGTGAACTGCAAAATTCGAGATTTGGTTAATTTTGCTAGATCTCCGTGAAAACACAGGTCCCTAGGTTTTCGACTACGCTGAAAACGATGGCAGGAATGTTTTTGATGTATTGTCAATATTTTCCATGATTAATGATGGTCGAGTTTGAGGACCAGACCCTAACATTTGAACCCAAAAATTCGAGATTTGGGAAATGTTGCCACGCTTTGAAGTCAAACATTCGAGACTTGGTTAAGTTCGCCTGATGATCCTGAAGAGACGGGTTGCTTTGGTTTATTGCTAAATAGAACGCGTTACAAGAATCGCATGTGCTGCGCTCGCAGAAAAAGGTTAGTCTTTGATTATCATTTTGTATGAACATAAGGAACGACTGGGTCTGTAAAGTGTGAGGTCACGCTCGCTCGTTTCCCCTCGCTTGCGAGTTACTAGTATATACAGTACTCGCCAAAAATGACCGTCGCATTTCGAGCGAGCGAGTTCGAGCGAGTCGCGAGCGAGTCTCGAGCGAGTCGCGAGCGAGTGGCTCGCTCGAGATTTCGCAACTATTTAAATTAATAGAAAATTCTATTTTTAGAACAAATTTATTTCGAGCGAGTCGCGAGCGAGTGTCGAGCGAGTCGCGAGCGAGTGTCGAGCGAGTCGCGAGCGAGTGTCGAGCGAGTCGCGAGCGAGTGTCGAGCGAGTCGCGAGCGAGCGACAGTCATTTTTGGCGGGTACTGTAATTCCTAAAGTTACCGCTTAGATTAGCAAACATAGTGCTGCAAAAACGTTTACTTATAATTCCTAAAGTTACCGCTGAGATTAGCAAACATAGTGCTGCAAACAACGTTTACTTATAATTCCTAGTTACTGCAGAGATTAGCAAACATAGTGCTGCCAAAAACGTTTGCTTATAATTCCTAAAGTTACCGCTGAGATTAGCAAACATAGTGCTGCAAAAAACGTTTGCATATAATTCCTAAATTACCGTTGAGATTAGCAAACACAGTGCTGCCCAAAAACTTTTACTTATAATTCCTAAATTTACCGCTGCGATTAGCAAACATAGTGCTGCCCAAAAAGTTTATAAACTTATACTTCCTAAAGTTACCGCTGAGATTAGCAAACATAGGGCTGAAAAAACGTTTACTTATAATTCCTAAACTTACCGTTGAGATTAGCAAGCATAGTGCTGCAAAAACATTTACTTATAATTCCTAAAGTTACCGCTGAAATTAGCAAACATAGTGCTGCAAAAAACGTTTAATTATAATTCCTAAAGCTACTGCTGAGATTAGCAAACATAGTGCTGTCAAAAACGTTTGCTTATAATTCCTAAAGTTACCGTTGAGATTAGCAAACATAGTGCTGTCAAAAACGTTTACTTTATAATTCCTAAAGTTACCGTTCTTGAGATTAATAGCAGACACAGTGCTGCCAAAAACGTTTGCTTATAATTCCTAAAGTTACCGTTGAGATTAGCAAACATAGTGCTGCCAAAAACGTTTGCTTATAATTCCTAAAGTTACCGTTGAGATTAGCAAACATAGTGCTGCCAAAAACGTTTACTTTATAATTCCTAAAATTACCGTTGAAATTAGCAAGCATAGTGATGCAAAAAACATTTACTTATAATTCCTAAAGTTACCGCTGAGATTAGCAAACCTAATGCTGCAAAAAACGTTTACTTATAATTCCTAAAGTTGCTGCTGAGATTAGCAAACATAGTGCTGCCAAAAACGTTTGCTTATAATTCCTAAAGTTACCGCTGTATTAGCAAACATAGTGCTGCCAAAAACGTTTACTTTATAATTCCTAAAGTTACCGTTGAGATTAGCAAGCATAGTGCTGCTCAAAACGTTTACGACATAAATTTAAAGTTACCGCTTAGATTAGCAAACAAAGTGCTGCAAAAACGTTTACTTATAATTCCTAAAGTTACCGCTGAGATTAGCAAACATAGTGCTGCAAAAAACGTTTACTTATAATTCCTAAAGTTACTGCTGATATTAATAAACATAGTACTGCCAAAAACGTTTGCCTATAATTCCTAAAGTTACCGCTGAGATTAGCAAACATAGTGCTGCAAAAAGCTTATAATTCCAAAATTACCGTTGAGATTAGCAAACACAGTGCTGCCCAAAAACTTTTACTTATAATTCCTAAATTTACCGCTGCGATTAGCAAACATAGTGGTGCCCAAAAATCTATAGCTTATACTTCCTAAAGTTACTGTTGAGATTAGCAAACATAGGGCTGAAAAAACGTTTACTTATAATTCCTAAACTTACCGTTGAGATTAGTAGAGGACCTGCAATGTCTTTGCGCAAACAGTCGTGCCAGAAATCCAGTATCTGAAAGAATATTTTAACCATAATGATAACAGAAGCTATCAGATGACTGCAATGCCCACTTAAAATGTTTTAAGGAAGCGTAAAAGTGAATAGACACAGAAATTTTTATAATTACATATTGTACTACCTGGAGGGGCAACTATTACATTTAGGCTGCAGAAGGAACAATATTTTATATAATTAAATGCTCGAAACACACAGAAAAGGTCGGTGTTTTAAAGCACAACATACGATTAAAATTTCCTTCAGTTGCCATGAACCCACAAATTATTTCCGCTTTTGGGCATTTGATGATTCTTTTCTGACGTTGTCTGCTGTTGTAGCATTTAATACTGATCGACTACCACCGTTTTTCTGCTACAAAACACAGCAATTGCTTATGGGAAAACTACGTTATCGAAATTTAATCATGGCGAGCTTATACGCAACTAGGTATAGATTAGTCTGATCACAAAAAAATTTCCGCGTAAAATACATAAATAATATGTATCCTAGCCTCTCCACGAAGGAGAGGGGGGCAGGGTATAGGATTACAGCGGTTCCCCCAGGTCAACCTCTTAGCACCTCCAGATATTTTGAGGTGACAGCAGAAATTATCGACTTAAACAACGATTATAACAAACTGAATTTCCCACCATTCATGCCAAAAACCTAAAGAAAATGAAGTGCGGACTGCAGAAAGCATGACCGTACCAA
>JASANE010012563.1:0-11375 GCA_030248225.1 Trileptium ribeirensis
TAGAGTAATTCGTCACAGCTCCATTAGTTTTAGTGTTTTACTCTCGCGCGATCTGAGTCCAAACGTTTCTCGGATCGGGCCGAGTTTTAAACAGTGGTGGTGCGTCCAATTGTTTTAAACTCTCTTAATCTTAATAATTCCAAGAATTAATAAAATTATTAGGGCCAGAAATTATACAGGGGATGAGGTCTGTAACTTTTTAACGCGTGGGCCAATTGTGGCCAAATTTGGTATGTATAATCAATAGTATGCCCAATGGCATTTGGCATCAAAACTCGCATATTCCCAATACCATCCCCCTATCCAGTATAAACGTTATACAATTTATATTTTTTAATCTAAGCCTGCTAGAAGTTTGTTTAAAAAGCCGTAACTACTTTTAGATTCCAATACAGATGATACATACGACATCGCATATAAAAATACTCACATGTTTTAGCACACAATATCGCGTTAGCATAAAATGTTTCAATACGCACAATATCGTGTTGGCATACCACACACATGTAGAAACACGTATACACACGCAGAAGTTTAAAGCTATTAACATGTTCGGATAATAAACCATCATGGCAGTGGTTTTTTTGTTATTTAGGTTAACATTTTCGTTACTTTCAGCGATTTCGTTACTATTGTTTGTGTTCTTATCGGCAATTTCACCGGTTAAACTTTTTAGCAGCGATTTAACGAACGCAGTTGGTGAACGATATCGTAGCGAGTGATCGCCGAGTCGGGAATAAAGTGGGGACGGCCCAAAAATTGGCGTTTCGCCCATTAGCGGAGAGCACGTTTTGCGCTCTTGTTACACCTTGCATTACACCTTGCATGATATATTACGCTTTTCGAATCTCACAGAATTAATAACCATCACACTCAGCAATCGCATAGACATTCAGAATAAACATTTCACATGATATACACCAGAACCAAGACACAGAACGTCAAACAGATGACGCAAATTTTACAATTTTCCCACGGCCAACTTTCCCATTATTTGTATGAAACATTCGCAAAGTTCACACGTAAAAATTGTACAAAAAGCAAAATCTTAATATGTTTAGAGTAATTCGTCACAGCTCCATTAGTTTTAGTGTTTTACTCTCGCGCGATCTGAGGCCAAACGTTTCTCGGATCGGGCCGAGTTTCAAACAGTGGTGGTGCGTCCTGCACGTTTAATCCCGGAACCGAATATTTATCCATGCAGGTGAAATTTTGACTTAAACTAAATCATAGTAATATCACCTGTCTTGATGAACAATTAAACTTTACTGCTCACGCGTTGGTCTATGAGCCGATGTCAAATGGAACCTATGTGAATTTAATATTGATTTACATGCGTGTAGAACTACAATTGATGATGAATTTGAGCCTTAACGGGAACGGGTATGCTGTTCGGCAAGGACGCTACTTTATTCTCGACGCTAGAGCTCGGTCTCAACTTATAGATTACTACTTAAGCACACTTAAACTTACATCCTACTAGGAAGGATTGCCTAAAATGTTTTTGCTTTAGAGCTTAGTAACTTTAAATGCACAGTTGAGAAATGCTTGCAACAACAAATCTCGGTTCACACAAAATCCTAATTCTGCTGATTCACTGCAGCTTCACTGGTTCACAATCACTTCACACACAAATATGTCGACGTGCGCTTTATAAAAGCTATGGCGCCATTGTAGGGACTCATTAAATCCCTCTGTTAGCATTTTCTGTAGCTTGGAAGGTGTGGGGACACATTCAGTTTCCTTAACTTGTTCGAATTTGTACCAAATGCTTTTTGGTCCTGCTTCAAAAGCGTGAGTTGTACCCCACCTGCTAAATCTTTGGTCGCAGGAAAGCACATGATAATCGCAAGGTGATTTCTGCCAATCGCCAGTCCTTGCTTGTTCTCATAATAGATAGAAACATCCTCAGCTCGACACGAGGAAACTTTCATGGCCTTTTGTGTTTATCACAGCTCACGGTAAAGGGAAGTTTCTTCGTTCAGTTATACCAGAATTTGAATATCTGATAATTGTTTGTTTCAGGTTTTTGTAAATTTGCCAAGAATCCTCCTATTTAGGTAGGTCCACCGGCGGTGTATTTAGAACTTGCGTAACTTGGGCGCATCCTGCGAGGATCATGCCTATGTTGTCATAAATTCCATTTCTCAGCACAGTAATGCATAGTCACAATAAGACAAACCCTGTGTAAACCTACATTTTGTGATCAGAGACCGTGTGGTACTCTGAAGTTTTGCCGATCGGTCGCATTACTAACCGTTACAGATATTCGTGAACGCTATCTTATTCAATTCTAAAACCTAGATCATGCCTTTGAGGTAATTAGAAGTCATACGGGGCAAATCACTGAAGTTAACCCATATTGAAATCGCTTTTGAATATACCACAATGACATGTATATATTATTATCATACACAAAAAGGTTAAAAAGCGGAGATGAAACAGCAAAGCCTACTTAGAGAACTAAAAAAGAAATGTCGATTACAAGCATTGTCTCTTAATCTCAAATGATTCCGGTTTTAGAAATTTCTCAACGATATTAGCCTGGCTAAAGGCCAACCTTCGGCTCGAAAGCTAAGACTGATGCTGGATAGTTTCTTAGCTGAACGTAAAAGGACAAATTTTATTACCCTTCGTGACGATTCGTTGGCGCCAGAAAGGGTCGACGTCGTGCTTCCTTCTTATGGACGTCAGGCGTGCGACAGATGCGCAGCATGTGCACCGAATGTTCGACTAGACTACAAAACTTTGACAGCCATTCCGCACTCTGGTAAGCTCGAAACAAGATTCAGTCAACAATGTTTATAACCGTGATCAACTCAGAAAAAATTCTCCATGTCCCTAACTCAGCTCAACAATCATACAAACGTGGATCTACTACATTCGAACGATTTTTTTGTGAAATCTAACTATGATGACAGGAAACCAGATCGACATCGACTGCAGCTATACACACAGACTAATCTTAATCTCTACCAGGATTTTGATAATAATTTCCAGTATCTATTTATGTGTAGCATTTATAGAGATAAACGGCTGACCAATGGTTAGCTACGTTCAACCCTATGACGTGGTACATGTTCAAACCTATGTGGTACAAAGTATGTGCATATCTATCTATTTATTGCCTTATCTTGGGCAAAATACAGCCCGTATTGAGCTATCGCCCCACACATACGTATGCGGCGTTTAAATTATAAGTTGGCTACCGCGCGCATGTTTTGTGTGCGTACAGCCTGTGTAAAACCGTTAACGATACAGTGTACAAAGCATCACCAGTATATTCTATGCAAATTTCTTAACCATTACGATAGATGTTATGCCGTTCACTGCGGGCACTATTAGAGCTAATACTCTTTCTTTCAGTTACGTCCTCTGAACTCTTTGACTTTCGCCTTTTACTTTTCAGTGTGCGACATATGGTCTCTTATTTCATATGGATAGTTATAATTTTGAGTTTTCACACACAGTATGGTATCTGGTCCTGGTCGAATTCCTACGAATCTAGAATCCCGCATATCTTCTAACCAAATTTTCTCTATCCTTGATCGCCAATTTCTTGTTAGGAATTAATTCCATAAATTGCACGCTGGTTTCGCCACACAATACAGGCTAAAACAAAAAAATGCATGCAACTGACATAAACTTATACATAAACAAATGGACAAAGTTATCAACGACACCGAATAGTATTACTCCATTTTTTCCTGATATGTCTTATCCAAAAATTTCGGTTGAAAATTTTTGGCTCCTGACCAATTGACCAATTCTTGTGCAGCCTGCTTGGAACGGTAGACCTGATCTCGGATCGTGGCTAACCAGTGTTGTACATTTGGACGGTAAGCTTAAGCTCCTGGGTAGCGACCCCGATCGGAGTTTACGTCGATACCGCCTGGTACTCTGGTTTGAAACCGGTGCATTATCATAAATGGTGGGTACTGCGTGGTAGCGTGTACTGCAGATTTTTAAGACATCACGCAATAGTGCAAAAAGATATCCCAAGTGGTGTGATCATTCTTAGGAAGGGCCACTCTCAAAAAACAGAAGGGTGTGGTTAAAACGTTCGATTTCCCTGTTGGCTTTCTTGGTATAAGTCAACGTTTCTCGTTTAAAAGTATGCAGTTGGACACACAAGCCTTCCATGACTTCGGAGGCAAAACACCCATTTCTATTCCACAATGGCACATTATGTTCTTGATGAAAACCTTACCTATGGACTGGGAAGTACGGGTAGCGATAGAAACTGCGACCAGTAACAAAGTAAATTGGCCGATAAAAGCCAGAACAGCTTATCTATTTCCATTTTGCGATACAACTCTGGTGTTTAGTATATCAATGTACATACGATGCAATGGTGCGCTAATTTTCTGCAAGCGCGGCTCGGATGTTGTGCAGCAAATTGCGCGACCTCTAACAAAGTACACACTGTTTTACGTATTCATCCATATCTAGACCCATACCTGCCCAATAATAAAATTGCTTAAGTTTACTCAGTAAACGATCTCTATCAGAATGTGTGCGGAATAAAGAGTCATGCTTGTGTTTGAGTATCTGTCGAATTAACTGCTTAGATATGCATAATTTGGGCCAATGAACTTTAGGCATAATAAGTAGGTATTTTTTACGTTCAATAATTTTTCAATTTTCAGATTTATATCAGGTTTATCTTTTGAGTATAACACTTTTCGGCAGTTCTGATTTAAAAACGACATTCACCAGATTCACGAGATAGAATTAGAACAATTACAACAGCGTTGTTTGTCATAGTTTTGGTGTCATAGAAATCGTTTTTCAGTTTTGGGACAAGCTTTAAAAACTAAAAGACTAACATTTTAAAAAGTTTATTACATGATCTTGTTGCTTGATAAAAGTGATGAATAATGCTATGTCAACGTCCTAATGCATAAAGTGACAGATTGCCTAGCTTGTACACTGCGAAGCGACGTGGTAACCGAATTTGTCCTGGGGCGTCCGTTTGCACATACGTTGTGGCATTGTGATGTTTCCTAAAGAACATAGTAACAGCTTTTAAACAGAGTAGTGACTAATCTAGTCTACGATGTTAGAAGCTAATCGATATAGGTTCATACCGCTTGTGCAACAAAAGTTTGTTCAAGATTGCGCGAAATATATATATGTTAGCTTCCAAAAGGAAGGATTAAACTGCGTTTTCAATGTCAAAACTTTATTAAGGTTTAATTTGACGCTATCTCATCCACAGCATCGACAACCTCTATAAGAGATCATGCTAACATCAGCCAGTGAGTGTGTATACGCTGTCGAGTCATGTTTGAGCCATTGTAACCATCCATCTCAATTTTACGATTTTGGGGTATGGTTGTTAAAGACAAGCTAAATTTAGTTCATAGGTGTTTATAGGTGTATTTACTTTCAATATTAATTATGTTATGTATTTTGTCATTGCGACCGTTTAGGCAAAATGTAAAAGTAATAACAGTTTTCATTTGTGCATAGGATATTTGCATCGCAGAGACACCCGAAGACAATAGCAGTGCCTTTTCGTGATGAACATATGAATTAAGTAGTGAACCAATGTAATAAAGGGCAACACAACATCAGCCATTGCTTAAGATAGTCGCGATGTGCACAACTACAAGCGTGTGTGCTTAATTTCCAAGAAGTTTCCAAGAAGACTGAAGACAGTGAGGTTTGCAAAATCTACGATAAAATATGTCGACATGTAGTTGTCATTTCATTACAATAGTGCATTAAACTGGCAAACAAATTTTGAGCAGTCGAATTTTGTCTTGACGATGCGGTCGCAGTTTAGGAGGTAAAGATCGCCCCACTCTAGCTTCTCTTATTAATGCATAGAAATGTTTCTACGATGAGTGAACGTTTGAACTCGCTGCTGTCTAATGCTTGGTGAAAAGATAAGATTTTCGTGATCTACTTTACAGAATGACAAAAAAATTTTGTTTTCTGGTTTCTGTGTGTATGGACATTGACACCATAGTTTCTTGTTGTGCACAGTGAACGTTTAGTAAAACCTTTTGTGTATCGATGCTACTATCTAGAACTAAAACTAAATATATTTTGGGAGGCAGAAGATTAAAGGAATTATTTCGTAAAGCTAAAGTACAAGTCGAACATCATGTAGCCTTCATAAATTTCAAATAACCACAAATTTTTGGAAGTGCAGTCCTGGGAAATGGTTAAAAAGTTAACGAAATTTCATTTGTGTGTGCCACTAAAGTACAAAGCTTTACTAAACCCAAGTCACTTCCAAATCAAATTGGAGACAAAATCTCTGTCTTGTGCGTTTTTTTGAAAAACCTCATAATCTGGTGACGTGAAAAGAAAATACTATTATACAACACTATGGAGACGGCTTAGGTTGAATAAACCCAATACTGACAAATAAAATTTACAAAATTGCACGTAACACATACAAAGTTACAAAGTCGCTAATAGTTGCCACAGTGTCTTCGCTTACAAAACAGTTGTGGACAATTGACCGTTTAAAACAAACGTAATGGACGATCGGTTGTTTATAACAAATACCATACGCGATCGATCATCTATAACATTTTTTACAATCATTTCGTCACTTGTACCGAAATGCTATAGACGTCGAAATGTCATGGCAGATGTAGTGGACAACAAATCGTCTGTAACCAAATTTACAGACACTTTTGTCGTTTATAACATTTTTTTACGAACGATACATTGTTTATAAAGACTTACGGACAACGGATCGTCAGTAACACAAATTTTCGGGTCGCCGTACGCGTTATTCTGCGAATGCCGCATACCTAAGCTTAGAAACCGTCGGATACGTTAGCGGTCGGGTGATTTCATATGTTCCAACCGCTGCGCAGGGTAGACCTCGTAGCGGCAGGTGCAGGTGCATTTGGCGCCGGTGGAGGTTCTTGTGACTGTAGAGGCCTAGCAGGTGAGTTAGCCGCGGTCGAAAGTACTGGTAATAGCTCGGTCTCAGGGAGCCAATGATCGTCATTGTTTCCATATCGGATGAGGTGTATTGTCACTAGTAGGAGGCCATAATTGGGTCCCCGAAAATGCATTGTAAATGTCGTTGAGCCTGTTCGGAAGGCAATTTAACTGGAGCTTCTGGCATTAACTTCCGATTTTGTCGCATTACGGCTTCATGTCTTACTGCGAAGGTTTTCCTCGCTGTGGTCTCGCCGGTGCTTTCGCTCTGCCATGGTCTCTGCTTTGACAGCCAGAACTACAATACTAGTGTGTTTAGGTTCATCGCGTTGTCCCGGTCTGAAAATAATAGCATTTCACATCATGTCGAGGATCAAGCCATAATCTGTCTGCGTTGGCATAAGCTGGGAAATATTCAATATTGAAGCCTCCTAATTTCATGAGCAATTCGTTATGGCACTGGTTCAATCGCGAGTTTCGTGGCGCCCTCTCAAACAGTGCTTTAAGCGGTTTGTGGTCTGTTTCAATGTGGAATTCATGTCCTAATAAGTTATGCTTAAAAATGTAGAGCGGCCCATCTTATAACAAGAGGTTGAGTCCCTATAGCACGATATGTGCTCTGCTAGTCTACAAGTGATTTACTCGCGTACGTGACTGAATGTTTTCACATCGGTTTTCTGCGAAAATACAGCTTCCAACGCTTAACCTGATGAATCGTTTAGCAGGACGAAAGGCTTAGAAAGATCCGTTTATATCAGCAGAATTTTAATAAAGCATTGCTCAACTTATTCAAAGCATCCTCGTATTGCGATGTCCATTAAAATTCGATGTTCTTGCGGCGAAGAGCATTGACCGGATCGCGAATGTTCGAATACTGGGAGGAGGGGTGGTAAACTTATGCTAATAATCTACGAGTCATAAAAAGCTCTGTAGTTGCTTAAGAGACTCGAGGCGTTTATAGTTATCAATAACTGGAATTTTCTGTGGTTCAGCCTTAACTCCCCCAGAACTGATAACATGACCGAGATACTTGATTTGCTTTTAACCCAACTAACATTTCGGTGGCTTTAGCTTTACATTCACCTTACGAAACCTATCAAATACCGCAACTACATCTGCTAAGTGTTGTTCTAATATATGCGAAACAACCAAGACATCGTACCCATTCTACGCCCTTTCGAATAATTGACATACCCGTCCTTAAAGCAACAGCTAAGGAGTTCAAGCCAAACAGTAGAATATTCACATTGCCCGTTTACGGTAACGAAAGAAGTTTTGTCGTTAGTCTCAGAATCTAATTTTAACTGCCAAAATCCTTTACTTAGATCCAAACATGACATTATTTTAGTATTCCTCAAGCAACCAAATGTGCCATCTACGGGACGTAAAGCTTTAAACGGCATGGTTTATAGAATACAATCAATCAGCGTAAATATTTTCAAATTTCACTCAACTAATTTTCCCGCCTTTTTTAAGCAACTGTTTAATTACAAAGTGTCCAAGACACAATAGTCTAATATACACGGCATCAGCGACACCATTACTTGTGCCGCATAGTATAGCCTTCCGACTACCATGCACTGTGGTATGGTCGTGATCACACAGTGACATATCTTCCACATGGCAGGCGTTTTATAACGTAAACGCCGCATTCGTTTACACAAATTCACAAATAACGAAAGGTGAGATCGCTCCTTGCGACATAAACTATGAGAAAACTCCAAAACAAGTCGGATGGTGTAGTGAGACCTGGCTCTACCTTCCTGTTTAATTCTTTCCTAAAACGTTCTCGTAGCGGGCTTGGCAATCGGCATGGCACCTGTTTAATAGACTTTGAATTACCCGAAATTATCCATTGACGATGCCTTTCACACCTACCTAGATCAAACGGGTGCATGCTGAAAATTCCCACGTATTCCGAAATAACTTCGTCTTCAATTGCTTGAACTCATAGAGCTTAAGTGACATGTTCCCGAACTCGATCTTACTTATACCTGGATAGATTATTCCTAATTAGTTGCTTTCATTTGTTCGTTGGTTGTCTATTCTACATTATCCCGAATAACTCCGATATCGTTGCGCTGCCAAGTCTTGCACGGTGGTTGTAATTGTAGCAAACGCTTACTATCGTACAACAGCTCAACCTCGTTCTTGTCTAATATTTCGTATGCCCTATGGTTTGTCCAGTGTGAATCGCAACAGGTACGTTACAAAAATTTAATACTGCAACCGGTATCAGACGCTGACCTTTAAGCACAAGAGCACGGGCCGGGCGACAGCAACATTCAAGATGAGAGAGTCCGGTAATAATTAAGCATGTCCCCGTGTGGGGTTGAGTAATCTCAGGGTTAGCGTTAATGAATAAAGCTGTATTCGACGGTACCAGAATGTATTTTAGAGTTACTACGTTGAAGGCAAGCGGCCTATGCTTACCTTCATCAGCTAAAGGTGCTAAATAATTTCCCAATCCATTAGATAGGTCTAAACAAAGATCCTTGAAATTTAACGTGACGTATAGAAAAAGGCCATAAAATCCGTGTCTGATATACACTCATACGGCGGTCACCTAAAAGCCACAGGGCGTGCTCAATGATCCAATAGTAATAAGTGCTTTAACTACGTCATCTATAGCCAATTCCTACTGTGTAGCGTATAATATCCGTCTAGTGATCTCATCGCCATGCGCTAGTTCAAGGCGGGTAACCAGAACCTCAGACATGTTCGAAGCATCAGCACCAGTAGATGTAACTGTTGTAAGAGGTGTCCCGAAAATGGTTGTATTTATAAGCAACGGCCTATTACCCGCGGTGACTGTATTAAGATGCCTCGTAAGCAAAGCACACTCGTGCAAGGTCAACGGCGCCGATCGCGCCGTAGCGACAAATATTTCATCATCATCTATTATTGTAAATTTCTTCTCCGATGTAGTGGAAATGTCTGAAATCTGGGTGATCGAGGTGGACCACGATTAAGCACAACGAGCACTCGCCGCGGTCCCGAATGCATAATAGCTACGTCGCTCGATAGTGTTTTCACCGGAGTCTCGGCAAAGAACCACTGTCCTCCTCAGGAGAGTTTCATTGGTACTATTGTCGTCAAGGATCTCAAACAATCGGCTCAAATTATTGAGTTGCTCCATGAAAATGATTGCCCGGAGATAAGTGCTATGGTTGCAATCCATTACACTGCCCTAAATCTACATTTACATTGCAACATTTAAAATTAATCGGTATGAGGCACCCTGCTAATTCAGCATTCAGGTTGTACACTAACTAGGTCCGGGGATATTGATATGTTGGAGCCTTGGCATGGGTATGATCCGCAAAATAGTGAACATCAAATCCGTTGCAAGGGATCGATTTAGTTCATTGTCTGTTAGTTGTCTGATAGTTCCGGGCTCGATTGGCAAGTTGTTCGTAAGATAAAGTCCATGTAGATTCAGCGAGCGTTCGTCGATTATGCGTATTCGTTTTTTATTCGCTTCACGCATGGAGTTGAGCAAGTTTTCGGGACCTATACAGGCAGTGACTCTTCTGTGTTTACGCTTGCAGATTACTCAGAATTACCCGGGGGCATACACGGTTTCCCTTCGACCGATTCATCCTCAGTTATCACAGATTCTGTTAGTGGGATACCTGAATTACGCAAAGTCATACAAGGCACCTCTTCGACAATCCTGTTACATCGCTTGAAATGCCTAATAATGTATCTGCAGAATCACCAATGTTACACAGGTGCATGCAAGGCAATGTATCGATAACGCCATCACTCCCGCTGTTCCCGCCAAATCACAGAGCTAAATTTAATTCCCTCACTTTTTCCGATTCGCTCTCGTCGCTATTTTGTTCACTAGCTTGTCTCCGATCAACCTCATTATCAGCACTAACGTCATCTTCAGAGTGATTTGAAAGCGGACCTTGCCGTAAACTCGTATCAGTAATTTCATCTTAGGGTGCATGCGGAACTCGTTGAAATGACGACGAACTTTCCACACTCCTTCGCGATGTCACTCACTACGATTGAGTTTGAGGTCGTGATATACCAGTCAGCGTTGGGATCCACCAAGTGAGCCTATAATTCCTCATCATCCAACGCTCGCATTCCGCCGATTTCATTTTCATTTTCGTTATCGTAAATGTTATCAAGATCATTGGGAGCAATGTATCGTAACCGCACTCGCAATTATGCTCGTCCTCTGCTAGTAGCTCCCAGATTTCGTTACGTGCCGCCTACCGCCGCAGTGGGTACGGACGACTACAACAGCCCCGGTGAGCATCAAGGAATGACCCAATGAGTGCGAACCCCTAGACGATGAGGTCGGGAAAGTCATTTCAAATCTATTAAAATAATTAGCCGGTATAAAATCACACTCTATTATATCCGCTTCCCTTTGATTACCACTCGCTAGAAAATTAATAATACTGCAAACACGAACGGTTTGCATGGCGATCTTACCCATAGCA
>JASANE010012564.1:0-101918 GCA_030248225.1 Trileptium ribeirensis
CGGTCCACCCTTGAGGTTACGATAGCCGGGGTCGTATGGGCATGGTGTTAGGAAGTTGCGCCATGCAGCTGCGTCACCGGTTATTACAGCTATATGTCATTTAGGATGGTTTTACGTAAATCAATTATTGGTTTTTCAGAAAAAGTAGAAGCATAAAAAGAAGAACACATATTATCATCAATTACCCTAACGCGTGAAATATGGCGCTACACCGTGGTTTTTTACAAACATTTACGTACTGGGATCTGAAAACTTTAATCATAGGTAAGTGTAAGTTTAATCACAGTTTAGCGAAAGCGAGCAGGGGTCCGTGGTATACGTATGCGATTTGCCCACTCCCAGTTTTCTCCGTTCACCACGTTTATGCGTGTTTCTCAAATAATATGGTGCTTCGGATAGTTATGATCTTTCGTATTTATGTGTATAAAAGTATCCATAAATTGGATTGTAATTCTGTTTTCAAATTTGCGCTGTCAGTAAAGTGCGGTTATAATAGTAGCAACGAAATTTGTGATCATTTGTGTGCTCGTGATTGGCACGGATTCATAGGTTTATAATCGTAAGTTCTTTGACACAAGAACTAGCCAAGACGCTCCCATTGGAATCATGGACTTTCGTAACATTTACGACAGTTATGCAGGGGCAGGGCGCACTATGCTAAGCAATGTCGGTTGTTGGCACAATGAAGACGATAACTTTTGCTCCAAAGGTGTAACCTACACCCCGTTCCTTCCACTGCTGTGTCTGTCGACTTTCATAATTACTGCCTCCAGCTATTCTATCGCAATACATTATGGAAATTTCGCAATTTTAGTATTAAATACAATGTTTTATGCAACAAGCTCAGCCATTATGATACTTTATAGCAAAATAAAGTCTTAGTTGTGCTTTTACTACTTTTAGCTGGAACTAAGTTACAGATGCGACGGCAACTGTCCGAAAGAATGTTGTTAGTTTCGGAATCGTGTTTTATCGGAAGTCTGATATATGTTCGCAAATTATTACTTAGCTAGGAAGTAAGGTATTCGGTTTAGCTTATGTTTTTAGTTTTTGTCGCGGGTTCCATAGGCTACCAAGGGTCCCCAGGCTCCAAACGTCCCTAAAAATGGCAAAATTTCCTGTCTCAAGCCATAAACTGAAACTTATCACTTTTTCATTCATTTATCGATTCCTAAAATTTTGCTTCCGATTTTTGTTGTTTTATTTTTAGTTAATTTGCTTAATTACCATTTTAATCTTAATTAGCTAAACTACTTCCATTTAAGACTTGCTTAGTTTCAGTTTTCAGTCTGAGTTTGCTTACGTCCGACACGGATTCGCACAAAGGATTACGCTTCGTTTATTAGTTTTAATTTATTATTTTACGGCTTAAAGATTACCTTGCTACCTGGTTGTGTGGATATTGTTTATATCATGTGTTGGTCTGGTTATACACTGCTGGTAGCAATACGCTGAAACTCAGCAGCTCACTGGCTAGTTGCTGTACGAATTTTTTGGCATCTTTACGTCTCGAAAAGAATGTTTCTGGTGTAAACGCAAAAAGAATTGCCTTGGTTTAAGTATTCTGGTTTTACGGGTTACGATTATAAAGTTATTGTTAGTGGTTAAAGAACTGGAGTCACGAGCGGTGGGACTTAACACATAAGTACATTAAACCCGAGTGGCAAATAACTTAATAATACTATAATTAATTCCAACTAGGTTGTTGCGATCGTGACAACCTAGTTTAAAATAACCATCGTGCGTCCGATCGGGTGTGCGTTACATAAGATGGGGGTTATTAAACAGCTTAAATCTAAGGCATAAGGTGAAGGTAACTAAATAGAATATACGAAGTGTCTGCGATCGCGATACTCTTTATCAATATCACAAGATCCTAATAATGTAATTGATAACCTAGACTTGAACTTAATAGAACCGGGAGAAAATAGTCAGCAGTGCATGGGTACGAATAAGGTCACACAAAAAGGGAATTAAAGATACCTAGTTTTGGTTCAAAGTAAAACGCAATCCCGCAAAGAATTACGTATTGATAAGGTGTGCCGAATGAAATCACAATTTTAAAGAATTTGCGTTGTGGCCCGTAGTAGTTGCCGAATTGCTGTTTCGAAGGAAGTACAATTTCATTCTCCGCATTCAGCTTCCCCAAATTTCTGTAGATTTATATTCAAAGCAAAATAAATTGAAAAAAGTCAATTTTACAATGTTGTTGCCACACCATGAAAAGCCCTATGCAGCACCTCAAAGGCGTAACGGCATAGCGAACGTACTTTTAAAACGAAACTTTCGTGTTTAGACATTTAAATAACCCCATATGACATGATTCAACGCCAACAAACAAAAAGGTCATTAATACTTCTTTTATTTATACTCTATTTGTTAAGACAAGATTCCAGTTTTTCTAGATTCCAGTAAAAAATTTGCAGTTCGAGTTCCGGTTCCGACTAGTTTTGCTTTCCGTTAGTCGTTGAATATAATATATTCCGGGATGATTGGATTTTTACAAAGTACGCACGTTTATGGCGTTCTGGTCATAAAGAGTTTTGCTCGTTATCCACTCTGAAATCAGTGTTAATTGCGCTAAGGATAATGCCAAGTGCACACTGGTAAAATATGCGGCTCTATCAATGCTGGCGCTATTGGGTCCGTGTTTAATAGTTAAACATTCGGTGCAGACTACCTGTATATAGACTATGCAACTTGACGAAAATATACAAAATCAAAGGTAAATCACTTAATTTTTATGTTTTTTATATTTTTGGACCTGGAGTGTCACCCATTTTAGTGCCTGGCAAAATCCGCTGCCTTTCTTGCCAACCAGGCGGCTCCCGGTTTATGTTCTTTGATAAAATTTTCAGTGGTTCGAGGTGCCAATTTTTTTGAAGCATAGGATGGCATCTCGCTAGCTGAGAGTGGTCCTAGTCAGCTCACCCTGGTTCGTGGCGAGGTCGTCCTTTTCGTGCGCCCCTTACTATCGGATCCGCCTCGACTTCGATGGGGGACTACCCAAGGTTCGCTCATCCCCCAAATTTTGACCCTACTGAGATACCAGAGCAGCGGAGTTACCCAGATACCAGAGCAGCGGAGCGTACTTATCGATGTCAGTATTCGCAATATGGGTGCACCGGATGCAGAATTGGGGTCTGATACCGGATATCCGGCTTTCATTATCCTGCGGGATACCGAATACGGGTTACCGGATATTGGCCAACAATGGGTTCCTGCTGGTGACAAATCTATATTTACCAATCCCTGGTGACGGATTTTATATGCAAACGATTAATCAATAATTACTGATATAATGAGAAATGGCTACTTTTGTAATATGGAAGTATATATATGTTATAAGATTGGTATGCCTGCTGATGCGTGTGCAAAGTGCAAAACATGGCAAAATGATTTACCGAGGGAAAAATTGACGACATCTGCTTTGAAAACCCGTCTGAAACAGGACTTACACGATTTTTCAATGTCTGAAGCCAAGCACAAGACGGTTGCAAAACAGCGAGACGGAGAAAGAGATCCATGCCAGCAAAAACATACATGTGGTCTCAAAACGTATGGTTGAATGGCTTCTCTGTATTCTCTCACATGTGAGCCTCCACACACGTTTTATACGCATGTGAAAAAGCGAACTTGGAATTATATTTCTCATACCTTTAAGAAATTTTGGTCTCGAACTGCTAAAAAGTTACGGTAAATTATATGTTTTAATGCTATTATATAATCCGAGGAACCATGGATTTCGTTAAATCACGTGGCATTCATATAATCAAATAGAAAGTAATGATTTTTGGTGGCAAAACTCTGGAAAAATGAACGAAGAGGTAGAAAGTGGTCATTCGATATCAGACACTGACATTTTAAAATATTCGATCGGATTCCAAATATGTGGTAAACCTTCCTCTAACTTGAGATCTTCATATTTCAGTCTAGTGCCTCTGGGAAAAGTTATTACTTGAAATTTTGGGAAAGACGAAATGCAAAATTACAAACTTTGCAGTTCGTTTCGGTTGAGGAAAGATTTTGGCGGGGAATCGTAGGTGCAGTGCAACTATAATTCTAGGGATACATTTGAATTCTACTACGTGGCGAGTAAAATAATGCGAAAAAATCCATCAATACGTGACAACAGTTAAAAATAATTTTTGTACATGCGCACTTGACATTTAATTGAGCAAACGTATACGTATTGGCCGTTGACATCATGACTTTGCCTCAAGTACAGTCTTCATAAAATGTAAATTTTCTGCATTGTATCTACCCAGGAAAATTAATCAATTTGCTTCAAGCATAATCCTTATTTGCCATTAATATAATTTTATCTCATGCTCTACGCGTATTGATCGTCGCATAACAACATGGAATCAAACACAATTCAGCAACAATCAAATCGCGAATCAAAAGCTAATTTTGTATCCAGATTATTTTTCTGGTAAGCATAAATAATAGATGCATTTTAGGATTATGATTTCATCTGGCTATAGTTATTCTACAAAGTTACATAAATGATTCTGTGTTTGTCGCAAACAGCTTCAATTAGTTAACCTGCATTTTTCGCGCCTCGTAGAAAAAGGCAGGTGTTCTCGGGTTCGTACAGGCGGGCAAAATTTTTTACTCCTCACGGCGAAAACACCCTCAGTTAATGTATTGTATATTTCTAAGCGGAGTGCGTCATTTATTTTTGCTCCCAGTCCCTAGCTCGAAACAAGGAGACTCCGGTCCATGCTCCATGGCAAAATTTTCAGCGATTGGAGAAGCCAGAGGTTAGTGTGGTTGGTTTCATGTGGGATATCGCTTTTATGTATGGTGTAACATGTATATATTTACGCGATAGAATGAGGAGTATTACGCTTATGTAAATCTTCAGTTTTAAGGTTATTGAAGTTGGGCGAATTGCGTTATTTATTTTAGGTTTGATGGATTTTTATAAAAATCAACTACAGAATGCGCAATTCGTTGTCGTTGTTATATTATTGCACAGTGTTTGTCGACTTTACATTTCGCTTACTATGCCAACAATGATTGGGTACTCGTGCTGTCGGAATGTTCATTGCTGTTTACAACTACATTCATTTTTTGGCATCGTTACATATTCGAATAAATTTACTGTTGTTGCAATACTCAAAAAGTACGTCGAATAATAAGAAACCCTCTGGATATTTATGTAACGAGGTGCTATTGAAAAGTGAGTTGACCGCTAGGCTTGTGTATGAGATATTATAGCTATTAGTTGGGCCAACATTTGATGATAGCCGACTCTGCTGAAGAGTATCATCCCATTCAGCTTGGCATTGTTAACACCATTGGCAATGCTTGGTCTAGAAGGTACGTCGTGGTCGTTTTCTCCCACGTTTCGGCCGTTCCTTTTAATATTTGGTGTGATAATGTTTGCTTATGTTTTTTCACTGAGGTGATATACCTAGTTTTAATAATAGATATATAAAATGTTTACGTTGAATCCACATTCATATAGATGTAGGAAAATAACTTCAGACATGATATGTCGGAGAATAGTGGATCAATATTGGGGGCTCTGCCCCAAGTATATGTTATTCGATCGGTAGTGCTACCATCTCCGTGATACGGTGTGATATGGTAGCATAGAGTAAGTGTTACTACTAACAAAAACTTGCATACGTAACAAATTCAGCAATGGCTCTACTTTGTATCACTGGAGTTTTGAGCACAGCACCCACTGAAGCGTTAAGTCATATAATGGGGGTTTTACCCATTACGTTGATGTTTAATCTTGTTTCTATAAAGGAGTACTACAATTTAAAAATACTGGCTTTACGGCTAGCCATATAGACAGGGACACAGGAAAGTGGCTACAATGTCTCGCGAAGTATGGCAGCTGCCCCAACTTACCGATCATATCTTTTAAATTATATGCTTCAACCAAAATGGGACATATTAATAAAAACCAGAAGAAATTCAGGGATCTTTTGGAACAATAAATCAGACACCTAGACTTTAGCTGTTTCACCGACGACTCAAAGGTAAACGAGGAGCATCCACAAAATAGTAGGACAGGTGCAGGAATTTACATTGCAGATGAAATTAGTATATCGGCACCCTTAGGATTAACATGCATAGTTTTTAAACAAAAGTAATGGCTATTTTTGACTGTGTATTTTAGGTCAGGGGTAGAGGAGTTAAGAAAAGGAGGATTGATATTTAGTGATAAAGCAAGTATGAAAGCCTTGATTGGAGCTTACACCAACTCAAGCTTATTGAGACAATGCTCGATTGCACATAACGAAATTGCGGAAGTTAATGTTTCTTTAATATCGGTTTCTGGTTATTATGGTATTGAGCGAAATGAACTGGCCGATGTATTAGCAAGAAAGACAGTAAGAAGTGCGTACTTACGTTCAGAACCCTACATTGGTGTGTCAAAAACAACAGTAATGCAGATGTTCAATAATTATTTCTATAAAGCATGGAGTGCAAGATAGGAAAATCGTACAACGTGTAGGCAAACTCGGATTTTCTTACTAGAATAAAAATACCAAATCCGTAGTTTTCGCGTAGGCATTAAAATGTTAAGCATAGGAGGTCAGTGGCTCCTGGATCAGTAAATAACACTACGCCCATGCTACTGGATCACTAAATGACGCCCCAGTCATGTTCTTCAACCAAGTGAACTATAAACAAACTAGAGGAGACAGGAAAATGCGATAGCGACCGCTATGTACCGTGGACGGAAACAATGAAATGCCGAAAAGCGTCATAGTTGCCAGCAGAGTCTACTATTATCGACTCTTGGTTAGACTAATGTTTAGCGAAAACAACAGTTCTCGAATTACGGACCGTCTACAAGCACGTTATCTTGAAGCAATAACAATGGCAACTACTGTAAGGAAGCTACAACTATTATAAAATTTATAATGTTGTCGTTTGCTGATGCAACATTAGTTAAAATGCCAAATAATTACAGTAAAACCCATTTTATTCATTTTTTATTTTTAATAATGATAATACAATTGAGTTTCACCATCTGATTTATGACATATTTACTTTTTATAAAATCAGCATGTATCTTTACACCGTGTTCTGATCGTTTTTAGCTGGTTGAATCCGCTATTTTACAAAGGATTTAAATCGGATTTGAGGCTTGAAGATATTTACGAGAGTCAGCCACATGATGATTCGAAATTTTTGACCGATAAATTAGAAAAGTGAGTGGCGATGCTATTTGCGTATTTAGAGTATTGAAACGGAGATACGGTAGCGAGTGGATTTTCCTGAGATATCACACAATATGATTAATCGTTGGTCGCATAACTGTTCATCAGATCAATGGGTTTTCGGAAATTTTTATTGACGGTAACAGAATGTTGTTGAGCGTTTTGTTTATTCTACATCAATATTTCCTTACTTAAGTCATTACAAAACCGCCTCAAATTTCTGGCTTTTATTTTTAACGTTAGATTTTGATGTAACTGTTGCCATACGCATAAAGTCAAAAATGAGAACAGAGTTTTCTTACATCTACAGCTACAACTTTTGCTTTCTGTGAAAGCATTTGCTTCTGAGTTATGACCCGGTGTCTAGAAATACTTCCAAAAGTGAGAATTTTAACAATGTGAATTTATTGCTAGTCGCTGTGACGATGGGGTTATATATACATTTTGATTTAAACTACATTAGGTCCAGCAAAAATTTTTTCGGTCCACGTAAAAATATTTGGGTCCAGACCAGGGAATAACCGGAACCGGAACCAGCAACCGGAACCGGGTCTTCGAAATTTATATATAGTGAAACAGATAATGGAAGAAATGAAGGTATAGTGGATTTAAAATGCATTAAAAATAACTTTTTACATTAAACTTAATGTATTGCGATGGTATTCTTGCCTTTCTGAAACTTTAAAGATACTGAGGAAGCTAATACTGTTTATTTATCGATCAAATATGTCGGCTTTTGGACATTCAGAGCAAAAAATATCTTCCACTATACACCATTGCGTATACTGCGCCAAGTCGAATGTGCTTACAAAGCTTGGAGCGTAGAATACACTCTTTCGCTCTGTCTCCAGTCGCCTCCCTTTACTACACATACGTTTGTTGCATGTTCTTCTGTAGGAAACTTAAAATTATTGGTTTATATGATTCTAAGAGAAAATAATAGATAGAAGGTAATTTTCTGATCAGTGGTCAGAGACACTGGTTAGGCTAGCATTGGACAAACAGTGCACGTCATTTAGATCATGATGATGATAACTTTCTAATCAGGATGCTATAAATGAGACACACTGTGATGCTGCTCGCATAGTTTCAATAAATACAGTTCATTGCCAAGAAAGTAGTTTCTAGCAGCGTTGCAGATAACGTTAGTTTACTTCAATTTAGACTGATTTACCAAGTTTACAAGCGCACTGGCGGGTGCTTGACGCAATTTATGTTAACCAAACATACCCTAAGTACTTCTGCGTAAGCCATACTCTGTTACCGAGTTGGATCGGTTTAATTCAAACTTATCCCACAGAGTTCGGGATTTGTAAAATAGCTGCTACAAGCATCGACATGGCTTTGATTTAACAAACTCCCGCAGGTTATTATGAAAAATTCCAGCTCAAATTATGTGCCCTACTTACGTTTCACACGGCAAATTGGTTAGTTAATCTTTTCTTTTGCTTGGTTGTATTGGAGCTTGATCATTGTACAAGCGGAGTATCGGCGTTTCCCGGTGTGCGTTGAAAATTTTTCGTCCAGGTACATGGATGGACGCATTTTTGAGCACCGTCGCCAAAATTGAAATGATACCAACACCAACTGCCATTTGGTTTAAAAGTTCGGTTTGCGGAAGGGGACCGAAAATTTCGGTATCTCTTCCGATTATGGCTACCTTCCTGACTGCTCATTTGATCGTTTTGATACTTGTTTTTAGAATAGGGGCGACTTTGGCGCCAACTATTTTTACCGCTCCCGGAGAACTGCAAAGCTCGCACTGATTTTGTTAGTTCAGCGACAATGTGTGATAGTTCATCTAGTTGGGTACTGTTGTTTTCGAAAGTTGAGCTTTTCATCTGGTTAACTTGATTATTTGAACTAGACGGTACTAGCTGTTCCATTATTTTATCTCCCAAGTCAGCTAATTTTTCAATTGTAGTGTCTTCGACTACCGCCAGAGCGATGCGAACTTGTTCCGGTAAAATGTCTAAAAATCGCCACTTTACCAAATCCGGCTTATTTGGTGCGAGTCTCTGCAATTGTCTGAGAGCAACCGATGGCTTGCGGTCACCCAGTGTTTGCTCCGCCAACAAATTTTTGAGCAATTTTTCTTGGCTTAGTCCATAAAATTTTAAAATACAATCTTTGAATGCAGCATAGTTATCTGTAGTTTTAATTCCGCAATCGTTCAAAACATTTGTTGGTAGAGCTTTCAAGAGGCTATTTCGTTTGGCATTTTCGGATTTTCCTTCTAATAGTGGTTCAATTTGAGTGAACCAGACTTTCGTGTCTTTTTCGTAAAAATCCGGTAAATTGGGCAATCGGTCATTTTCGGTCTGAGCGGGTCCGGCGTTTTGTTGATTTACGCCGTTTTGAACTAACTTAATTGCCATTTTGACGACGGACGGTTGATGCCGATTTAATGCATCGACTATCAACCGTTTTGTTTCTGGCATTATGAAATTTTGATCGTCTTCGTTTATCATTTGCAGCGCTTTTGTCAGCGTTTCTCTATCCAGATCCTCCAAATTTGGTGGGCCTGGATTTGGTTCAATTCCAGTAATGATCAGAAGTAGTCTCAAACTCGATGCATGCCGCGCGCTCAACATGGAGTTGGTTAAATTAAAATGACTTGATGTCTCAAACGCACCATCCAAATCTGTAATGAGACTAGTTTTGTCCGGTGTACTTGCGCCGTTTGTGTGAAGTGGTAACGAAATCAAAATTGATGCGCTAACGAGTAATGCAAATGATACATGTAACGTGTGTGAAACAGTGAATGTGTTTAATGATCTAAACTTGGACACTTGTTTTATGCACTTGTTCTTAGTATTTTGTGGACAATTTAATTGTTTTGCACCTTGGTTTGCACCTTTTGATATTTTGTTTGGTAATATGACTTTGCACAAAGTTTGTGAAACTGATGAACTCCAGTGGAGTTTATCCATTTGAAAATTTACGTTGGTTTTTTTGTGGAATGACCATCGTGAAAATTGGTAGCAAATATTTGTTTTCGTTTTTGAAAGCAAGACTGTACTGCGACGGGGAAAATAATGCTTTTTCTTGACTGGTTTTGAGAGTTCTGAAAAATCTTCTTTTTGAGAGTTTTTGAACATAGTTTAGTAGATTTTCCCCGAATAAAATTACAGTCTTGCAAAATTCTGGTTGCGGCTGAATTTATGTGTCTGAATCGATCAGACCCCAAATGAATGCCGCCGTACCATCTCGTTACAATAACGAGGACATTTTGTGCGTTTGCAGTGTGTAAAATTCGAAGTAAACGGGATCCTGCTCCGTTTTCACCGTCATCAGCAAAATCAGAATGCATCACACCGTCTTCGGTGAAAATCCGGTACGCGTAAATATTATGGGTGGCTGCAGCTATTTTTTTGTTTGTTTTGAGTCCGTTAAGTACATGCTTAATTAAAATTGGGTCGTGAATTTCTGCTGCATGTACCTGGAATGTGCTCTTACGATCTGAAAACGGTACACTTGAAAACAACTCTGTTTCGGACGCCTCAAACAGGTACCGCGAACCTGGGTTGTTAGCTTTGGAACCACTTTTGGCAGTTTGAATTGGTCCGGGATTAGATTCTATATCCCCAGAAACCAGCAATAATAATCGTAACATCGAAGCGTGATTACGGTTGAGATGTAAAATGTTAAATCGAACATTGTTTTTTTGGGCATAGATCATTAAATTTAATTTAGCATGTGTTTGGCTTAGCTTCAATGAAATTGACAAAAAACAATTTTTAGTGAAGTTCCCATTGCTTTTAAGAATAACAAGCAATTGAATGAAAAATATAGAATATTGGAACTTCAAAATAGTTTTCCGTTTTTTTCGCCAACTTAGTTTCGGCTTTGTTTTTCGATGATACTTGTAACCGGCACAGGATATCAAATGTCCACTATACGCCATCAGTTCGACCATCGTCCATAAAATTGACAATCCGACTGCGGTAGCTAAGAAAACAGTCGACGCTCGCCGTCGCCGAATGTTCATCGATGTTTGTTGTTGACATATGGTCGTATTGAAATCGTCGGAAACATGGGTTGTGTGGTTGCGAAGGCTGCTTGTTTGTGCGGGTTCACCAATGTAGGTCACATTTGTTTGTCCTACGGAGCTTTGATCTCCAATAAGTGTAAGTATATGCACTGTTTTACTATAGTTATAAACAACCAGTGTTAACTGACATAATAATTGAGTATTGTAAAACAACGTCAGCATGATAACAGGTTTATTCGACAGAATGAATAAATATCGTTTTTTTACACAATGATATTTCACCAAATTCTCCTTCAGAAAAATCACGAAGCACAATAACAGCTTTGAACAGCTGAAAAAATAAAATATATCAAAATTCAAGAACAAAAGGAAATGACAAATATACAGTGAATTGTAATATATTTCCCACAAACAATGGAAGCTACAGCGAGGTCGCCGAGCGAAGCGTTTTTATTTTCTGTCGGGGAGCAAAAAAGTCGATGTCCGTTCGTCCGTTAGTCTTTCATGGATCTCAAGAACCACTGAACCTAGTTCAAAAAACTTTGTTTATTTGAAAGCTTATCATGTGAGGATGTGCACCTGATATTTTAGAAGTTTGGCAACTTGCCAATCTTATCATTAATTAAGCTAATTAGCTAATTAACATCCTAATTAAGCTCATAACAGCTTAATTATTGGTCGTAGAGTCGTTTTAACGGCATATACTTTGAATTTTCCATGGGGAAATAAGAAAATAGATGCATTGTACATACAGGAATAGTATAGGCAAAATTATTTTCAGACTGCGTGTCCTATGATTTCATTGCTGTGCTTCGATTACCATTCATCACCATGCTGTATAAGCCACGTGACTTCCTTTGTCTTGCTTTGCGTTCGAACGGAATAAAACTATTCTTTCATTTACTCATTGTTGTCTAAGTAATAATATATTCCCAAGACATTGAGTACGTTCATATTACTAATGCCGTCGCTCCGCTCAAAAAATGTAGTTCTACTACGACTGGTATATATTACATATGTTTGGATTACAGTATGAAGCAAAAAACGTGGAAAATTTCAAACAAAATTTTTAGACCGGAATTCCGGTTCCGGTATAGTTTTTGCCCTTTGCCGTAACCGCAACCGGAACACGACTTTCGCCGGAACCGGAATTCCGGTTACTCCCTGGTCCAGACCCACCTGTGGACCCAAAAAGCCTTGTATACATGTTGCTGCCTCTCTGTGACGACTCAGCCTTTTCTATATGCTTTTTTTGGCACTAAAACAGCCTCACAAGCTTGTTTTCTCTTCTGTGTTCAACAAATAGAAATGTACATCTTGTTTTGTTAAATTTAATACATATCATGTGACGCAACATACATGTTTAAAGGGGTTTAGTGTATATCATGTTTTTAAATTATTGTCTGGAAATGTGAAACGTGTTTTTGATGGATTCACTGGATTATTTTGTTT
Organism: Trileptium ribeirensis; assembly: GCA_030248225.1. Classification (NCBI taxonomy): domain Eukaryota; kingdom Metazoa; phylum Nematoda; class Enoplea; order Enoplida; family Thoracostomopsidae; genus Trileptium; species Trileptium ribeirensis. Next base: position 12,640 of record JASANE010012564.1, read on the forward strand.
TAGGGTTTTGGTAAGCAAGTGTTTCAAATTTACTGTTTTTCCACAGGTTTTATTGCTTACGTGTTTTCGATGTGTTTATGAGTGGTGATGATGATGAAGACAGTAGCCGTCCTTGAACATGCTGGAACTACAACTAGTGGAGTTGTAGTCGCGGATAAGTGGTTACCACAACTGGGTCGTTCCATAGGCTGTGAGTGTTGTCGGTTTTGCGAGCAGTCTCCACATTCGGAGCACAGATTCGAGATAGAAGGATCGAACCTGCTCATGTAGGAGTTTACTAATCTGAGATGTAGCTCATTCTAAATTGCGCCAACGGAGACTGTTCTTTTCGGTGGTACTTACAGGAGGCCGGTAGCCACTGAGTACTGGGTTTGGTTTGTATTCGGCATTCGCGTCGGTGACTGCAGCGCGGTGTAGTTGGTAGTTCTCGTAGTCCGTTTTCAGTGGTTCATCATTCAATGTATTTTCCTTCGAAAATTAGTGAGTGGTGTCACTCCGGTTTGCTTTTTGGGTCCACGGGTGGGTCCAGGCCCAACTATTTTTTTAACCTGACCCAAGCTGGAATTAGTAAGATATTTGCGTAAATTTTGGTTTATATCGCCGTAGTTTGACAAAATTTTTCACAAAAGTAAATTTCGTAAATCTAAAAATTTTAATTTCTTTTTTCCTCATAATTCTCCGCAATCTTTCCTCATCATTTAGCTCTATTGATACAATGTTTCGCGATATGCGTAAACTGGTATGTGTAACCACTAAAATTTGTATATATATGCATAACACTTTTCGCTGGTTCAGGCCCCTAATTGTTTAATCAGACTCAGCGAAATCGTATTCTTATGATACGGACTTCTGAAAAATTAATTTCTAATATTGAAATGATGTCTAACATTTTGAAAATTTCTAACATGCATTTATAAATAAAATTTCATTTATATACAGTTCGTAGATACTCTTGGTTTGCAACCGTACTTAGCCAAAGTGCCACTCACTTAATAAAGGAAGCAACAAACAATTGTTTTCGTTATTTTAGTGAGTGAATGAAAATTCAGGTTTGCTGTGAAGGGTTCACTGTTTTGCTTGTTTTCGATATTCCAGTGAATGAAATAACTAGCAAAGGCTGGGTGACCACATCCTCAAATTTTGATATTTTTGTCGTAATATGTTCACAAGCTTTATTAACTTGCTTTTAGAAGTGTTGATTTTTAGGTATTATTTCAAACTTCAGCTTTTAATGTAGGTTTTTTGATTTCAGACCTCCACGATTACTCGGTTCCTGTTTCCAAGCTCTGCTATTATGTCCGGCATCATGTTTTATTGAATAGTTTAACACTACGTAAATTGACTCGTTAATTAGTTAACGGAAATTGATATATAATTATAATAGTTAGATGTCGCCGTCCGGTTGGGTCAATGTCGGGTAGGGTCTAGTCTGGACATGTCGGGTCGGGTCGGATCTAAACCCAGTCCTTAAAATATCGAACTCAGGTGAAAATTCTCACATCCAACACTCCAAACTGGGCATCCTAAACATTGAAAACTGAAGAAAAAATCTCAACTTTATGTGAAATTAATAGCTCTATGCGAAGGCTTCATTCATTGTTTAGACGAGTAATTACAATCTTTATATCGATAACGAATAATCGAGTATTTTCATATATATAATGCCAAAAAATTGTCCTCAAATCTTCAAAAATGACAAAAATTGTTCTCAAATCCAGCTTCACAGATTTAGCGGTCACCCTGCAAAGAACACGAGAGAATATTGTAAAATATCTTTCCTTCGGTATTCCATGTTCTGCTTGTTTTCGATATTTTGGTGAGTGAAATAAGAAAGGACTTGAGCGAATTCTTTGAACAATAAACCTTAAGGTGTTCAGTGTTTTGCTATTTTTGAAATTTTAGTGACTGAAATAACGAAGGGCATTGTTGTGACTGAAAAACTTTTTTCAGTTTATAACAAACTTATAAAAATGACCAAGGTTGCAGTAACCAGGGGTTCCTTTTTCCAATTCCCGTTCAGGGAATTTTTTCTAACCTGTAAAAGGACACCAACGGTGGGTTTTTAATCAATTGTTTTTATTATTTTATGCGCGCTCTCCCGGGAGTTGATTTTTTCGTGAGTAAAACAAAAAGATAATTACATTGTATCTAGGTTCTTACTGGATACCTTGTTTTCACATTTATTATTTCAAAGACCTAATCAGTTGCTAAAGTTGCATATCGCATGCGTCTCACAGGAGTCTAAAATAATGTTATTAAAAATACCTACTAAAGTTAGCATTTCGTGTCTTATAGATATCAATAACATAGCAGTTTACAATACAAAATAGCATTTGTTCTTCTTGTTTCGATGTTTTATGGGCGAAATGTCAAAGGGCATTGTAATGGCTGAATAAAGCTGGTGTTAAAGTAAATACATTATGGAAAACTAAGCGACTGCAGCATCTATTTTTGCCGCATAGGGAATTTTTTCATCACTTTGTATATATCTATTTCTTTTCAGTATTTGGTTCGAAGGGTTGCTGAGTAAAAAAGGTCGAAACCGTCAGCCAAGTCAAATTTTGTGAAACTAAAGGACTGCGACATCTCTTTTTGCCACGTAGAAAATTTTTTCATCACAAGAATTTTATTTCTTTTCAGCATCTACTTCAAATAGGTGCTGAGCGCAAAAAAAGTTGAAACCGTCAAGTCAAATTTTGCAAAACTAAGGGACTGCGACATCTCTTTTTGCCACATACAGAATTTTTTTATATCTATAATTATAATTCTATTCCTTTTCAGAATTTGGTTCGAGGAGTTGTTGCGGGCAAAAAGTCGAAACCGTCAGCCAAGCCTAGGCCGCGCTCTGTTTGCTGTCTTTGGAAAACGATTTTGTTTGTTGGGAATTGTTACATTTTTGGAAGTAACGTTATTAAAGTCTTTCGGAGATGTGTGTAAAAGACTGCAAAATAGTGTTGAATTTTTCGAAGGCTACTCATTTGGAATACAGTATTTAAAAGTTGTAAAGCATATATTCTAGGCATAAGCTATCCTCGTATTATTATATTGTACTTCATATTCTTCAAATAGCTTGTAACTGTGCATAGGTTCTATATCTGGCCACCTTTGTTATGGTTCGGTCATTTTTCGAGAAAACATTGCGATGCTATTTTTAATCTCTCTATTATGGGTTTAGGTAGCTTAATTGGACGATAGTCACGAATTAGCAAATTTTTCCGCCCCGATTTCACCGCTGCCTGGTCCGGTCCACGGGCAGCATTTATTTTCAGCTACTGAGCATAAAGTTTTTTCCCCAACTTGTTGCACTTATTTTTAGATGCAAGTCAACTTGTTGCAGCTTATTTTTAGATACAGTTTTGATTTACTTCGCGTTTAAAAAAATCACAACTTTAAAAACAATTAAAAAATTTGCGAATTTTCACCTGTGGTCAGAAAAATTTCCAGCGGGCAGGACCGACAAATTTTGAGGTCTCTTCTATCCGGTCCTGCGGACAACAGTATTCGTTCATATAAACTTGATTTCTGTCTAGGTTTGAACGATGTAAAATTTGTCTGGCTCCGGTTACGACTACCTTGCTACCCACACAACTCATAGATATTATTTTGTTTCATTTAAGTAGTTATAAATTTCGTGAATTCGAAAATTGCAAATGGAGTAGAATGTGTCATAACACCATGCCTTACTTTTTATTTCGGATTTTGCTACGACTGTGTCGCCTCTTTTTTACTTATAGTATGTATTTCAAATTTGAGGTTGCTCGGAGAGAAGGCGCGAAGTCCTTGCTCAGGGCTACTAATAAGGCAATATATACAGTAGGGAATAACCGGTATTCCTGCTATGGCGAAAATCGTGTTCCGGTTGTGGTTCCGGCAAAGGGCGAAAACTATACCGGAACCGGAATTCCGGTTTAAAAATTTTGTTTGAAATTTTCCCCATTTTTGCTTCGTCTCTGATCCAAACATATGTAATATATATTATACAATGGTCAAGCTCCAATACAACGAAGCAAAATAAAAGATTAACTACCTAAGCAATTTGCCGTGAGAAACGTAAGTAGGACACATAATTACAGTTGGAATTTTTCATAATAACCTGCAGGAGTTTGTTAACAAATCAAAGCCAGGTCGATGCTTGTAGCAGCTATTTTGCACATTCAGAAGTCTGCGGCGTGCGTTCGAATTAAACCGGTTCAACTCGGTGGCTTACGCAGAAGTACTTAGGGTATGCGTGGCTAGCATAAATTGTGTCAAGCACCAGCCAGTGCACTTGTAAACTTTGTAAATCAGTCTAAATTGAAGTAAATTAATGTTATCTGCAACGCAGCTAGGAACTGTTTTCTTGGCAATGAACTGTATTTATTGAAACTCAGCGAACAGCATCATAGTTTGTCTCCTTTATTGCATTCTGATTAGAAAGTTATCATCTAACTGACGGGCACTGTTTGTCCACGCTAGCCTAAACAGTATCCCTACCCACTGATCAGAAAATTACCTTCTACCTATTATTTTCTCTTAGGATCATACAAACCAATAATTTCAAGTTTCCTACTAAAGATCATCTAACAAACGTATGTGTAGTAAACGGAGGTGACTGGAGACAGAGCGAAAGTGGGTATTCTACACTCCAAGCTTTGTAAGAACTTTCAATTTGACGCAGTATATGTAATGGTGTATAGTGGAAGGCATTTTTTGCTCTGGGTGTCCAAAAACCGGCATATTGATCGATAAATAAACATTATAAGCTTCCTCATTCTCTATACATACATTAAGTTTAATGTAAAAGTTATTTTTAATGCATTTTAAATCCACTATACCTTCATTTCTTCTTTCATCCGTTTTGCAATATATAAATTTCGAAGGCCAGGTTTCGGATCCGGTTTAAATGAATGGTTCCGGTAAATTTCGGTTCCGGTTATTCCTTGATATGCAGCTATCTGTTTTCTCTGGAGTGGAGTGGTGGTAGTGTCTTTAATTTTCAGTGCCATCTCGCAAAAAATGGATACCCCGGTTGGAGCCCCCAGCGGACATAAAAACTTAACGCAACTTGACTTTTACAAAATCTCTCCATTGAAGTAAAAAATTCATTAATCTAAGTAAAAACTCGACAGTAGCAAATTTATATTCAATTTCAACAGAGATGTTACTGCACTGTTTCTGACACCTTTTATTAATAATTTTAGCGTTTTCGCTAAAAACATTAAATTTTTAAATTCCAACTTTACTCAAATGGAGAAATGCTGTGGTGAAGTCGAACCCACTGACGTGGAAAAACGACTATAAACGGATGATGATGATTACTCGATGGAGCGCCGCCAGTTCACACTTCCTGTCAAAAATCCCGCACCCTGTTCTGAATCATGGCGATTCAGGCCCTTTTAAAATTTTCGGCTAATGCAAAAGCAATGCTCTATGTTCCTCAGTGATAGTTTGCTCAGTTTGATTTTATAATTTTCAATTGAATTTTTTGATAATGTACAATTGTAATTCTTTTTATACATTTTAACGATGAAATACAAACATATTGGTTTAAAAAATCTCTAGTGACTTAGATATATTTTCGCTCATGCGGTCTAAAGCAATGTGTTAAATAGAGATTTTGATAACATATGTATTTTTCTTTGAGTTAAAATAATACACTGCTGTATATCATAAAATATATAAATCCAAAACGAGAAGCGGAATATGTCGCATTTTATTCAAAAATTTGACCAAAGCTTAAAATTTCAAGTACTAGACAAATTCTAGCCAATGAAATTGTGATGATCCTATCTCCTGAAGATAGTGATATATTCTAGATTTCCCATATTATCGGCCGTGATCGTTTTCTGGCTTGCTCTCAAGTTCTTTGCTCACCAGCTTTGGCCCTATCGTTTTCTTGGAGTACCAAATCTGAATCAGCCTCCACGTTCTGGAATCTCAAAATCAAGACAACATATTTTCTGAAAATTGAACAGTAATGTTCAACCCGTGTCCGGGAATATGTGAGGGCTCTCTAATGGGCAGGCACTGTGTGTTCCAAAATTCGGCTAAATGTCTAGCACTTGCAGATCATCAAAATATGTCAATTTTGTATGAATGAGTCATAATTCTACGACAATTCCAATAATTTTTTACCAATGTTTCACGAAGTCAACTTGTTAACTTTGAAGAAGATTATTTTTTGAAATACCTGAAAACGTTTCTTTGGTGCTGTAATTTTTTATTGTTTACACATGTCCACTGTTCAAACCTAGATTTTTTAGAGTTGAGGATTGCACCAATTTTGTATATATCTCATGTAATTAAAAATGATCCTGTTGCTTCCTGATTCCTGCAACATGGTATATTTCTCGAGTTTGTTTGGTTCAATGCTTTGGCAATTTTTGCTCCCTCGTCGAAAACTACTTCATGTTGATTTATAAAATTTTTTCCAAAATTTCATTGCGGAACAGAAAAATTATTAATTGACTTAAGAATTTGTTCAAAATCTTCATTTACTATCAATAAGATATATATATTTGGCAGTGTGATTGGAGATGATTTATAAACTACAGCTAGTTGTTTTTGACAGGCACTTAATATTGATAACTTAGACCTATATTTAGAATTTTGATCTCTATTTAGAGCCTACTCATCTGCACCGTAAATGACCCGTTTTGTGCTCCATGGCAAAATTGCCCAGGTTACGAACAAGAGGGTGCACATGATTTTTGGATATCATGGCGCTTTTTTTCGATCGGATGTCTCTGGAAAATCATATAGGTACATAAAACGTTCAGTGACCACAAACGGCCAAAATCAAAAAGTCTCTAATCCGTGTCTGTTTTGTGAAAATATCAGGTAGGAAATCGTTGGAGCAGCGCAAATACAAGATAGGCGCACAAATACATTTCATTATGCGTAAAAAGATTTGCGAAAATTCATCATTCTGGCGAAGAGTTATGTGACGGACTAACGGAAAAAACAGAACTTCCCCCATTTAAACGCTATTCGAGATACCGCCGCTCACTTCATTTCAATGTGTATCGTATATTAAACATTCACGCGCTGAAGTAAATCATAGCCATTGTGGATGATTGCTAAACATTCGTGAGCGAATATTCCAGTGGTTGAATAAAAATACACATAAAGAATCACAAAATAAATTTGAGTTTCGCGAATGGTTGGCGAAATGTTGCTTTTATTTTTGAGCATGACTGTCTACATAGGAACACAATGCAAACTTCTGCAGAGGAACCGGTGCCTGGTTGTCGAAGAACCTAATACATTGTTCTTGTGTTCGCTCTTTATTTCAAGGAATCGCTCAAATTTATCCAACCAATTTTCATCGCAGGGCTAATTCGCTATTTTCGTTTTGGAGCGAATATCACCTCTAGAGAAGCGTATTTCTACCTCGGTAAGTTTTGTTGTTAACTATGTTCCTATGGTTTGCACTTTCACGTCTTAGATTCGCTTATGAGAGATGGCAATGAGTATATACTAAATCGCTAAATCAACACACACATTCCCCTTTACTTTGAAAGTCTTTGCTATGTTTAGTATTTTTAAGATCGACCATTTCACCGAAATAAGTTTTATTGCGGTCTGAAATTTCGAGTATCTATAAGTCTGGCCAATATCTACTAGTGCTGAATTACATGTCTAACATATGACAAATATCTAGTTTAGTGGTCAGTTTAAGTGTTTGAGAAGTTTGATAAAGCGTTAACGCTTTAAACAAGTCGAGTTTGGGTATGTCCAAAAAAGTTGGCTAAAATTTCTTGTGAGAACTAAAGCGTAATTTTGTTCTGGTAAGCGTAATACTGTATTTATGTGCGTTAACAATAACCGGTAACAACATGTATAGCCGCATACATCTACATATCTTTTAAGAAATACAATGAAACTATGTCCACACACGCTTTACTCAAAGCTTATTTTTTATACAATCCACACTGTTTTAACCGCAGACATAATTAAGGTGGGTTTGGCACCACGTTACGTTGAAACATAATAGATTGCCGGTAGAGTTTGAAACCAAAGTTGCCTATGTGATGCGGAAAGCTTGCGCAAGCTCATTATTGAAGGCTTAAAACTTCTATTTGTTTGCTTCAGTTGGCGCTAATCCGATTCCGATATCTTCCACTTCCCTGAAAAGCCGAATTAAAGAGGGTCGGATCGGGTCCCGAAGGGGGCGGGCAAAAATCACATTGCTTGTTATAACTCGGCAACCGGTGTAGCTATTCGAGTTAAATTGGGCTCGTTTGTAAACCTAATAAGCTTCTACAGCACTGTATATAATGATTTGCTACGCGGCTCTTTTAGGATGTAGGGTTCATGAGTCCCAAAATACACGAAAACGGTAATATCTCCGCAGCTTCTTGAGCTATATTGCTAGTAATTTTTAGGAGGGAATGACCGAATACATAATTTCACCGAATACCGAATATTCGGCCCCTACTATTCGGCCGAATACCGAATAGTTGTTTGCAACACCTATGTATGATGAGAAATCTATAACTCTATAAATCCACCACTGTATGTACGTGCACCATGCAACAGGACGTTTTATGTTGTGTTGCTGAGTCAGCGATAGTTTTTGTTCGGTGAATTTTTTTGCTTTTTGCTCTCGTTTGCTAGGTTGAAGTTATAATTTTGTTTTTATTGATTTTGTTATAACTTCATTATCTGGAGAACGGGCGATAATTGGTGCGTGAAGTCATATCGTTAAAAAAGAACGGTTCAGTGCGTGGTGTTCGGGGGCGGTAGACGTAGGGTTAGGCTTATGTAGGTATGTAGAACGGCATAGCATGTTGTCTCACTTCACATTCACGATGTGTCAAAGAAAACGAACAAATCCTGTTGCATTTAGACCACAAAGTATTAATTTCGCAACTATTATAGCAGAGAGATAGTGCACGGCTGATGAAGAACATAACTGTGGTGATCAGAACATTCGATCCGGCTGCGAACTGAATTGATGAGGCTCAAACGCATCTTGTCTTACCAAAGTTGCAACACGTTGGACGTATTTAGCGGTTTGCAGCATAATTATCAGGACTCCGGCCGTAAAATTAGGATATCTAGTGGGCAGATTTTGACTAACAGCGGTCAGTGAACTATTCGGTATTCGGCCGAATATTGCCAACTATTCGGCCGAATACCGAATATTCGGTCGTTCCCTAGTAATTTTACTCTCTATGCAGATCCACATTGCCACCAAAATTAATCGTTTATAGTATGTCTTCTTAACTATTCAAGCAACATGACTGATATTCGGTAGCTCATTTTGTAATTTAATGCCTAATATAGCTTTGAACGCCTCTCTAAATTCGCTGTTACATACAGCATTCAGAATTCATCACCTTGGCGGTACGACAAACTAATGGTGTAGTGGTATGCCTTGTTATTATATTTGTTTTGTGCACGTGTTTGCGTCACCATTCATACCTTTCAGGGTTTAGATGCGCAACAAATAATGTCAAAACTCATTAAAATTGTAGTTTATCCTTTAGATAAAAAATTGATTGAGGACAAAATAAAAAAATTCAGGATCGTATTTTTCGGTAGGGTAGGAGGCAAGTCATGTCAGCCTTTTCCATATCTCCTTCATTGGAACGTGGCTTATATTTTATAATTTTTAATAAATTCTAGTTAGACATTTTTAACTGTGACACTTTGGCCCAGTACGATAAGCAATTTTGTGAGTCAAACGAACAGAAACCAGAGAAACCGCCCTTTTACCGTGTTTAGTAATAATAACGTCAAGTTTTTTTGAAAACCGCTTTCTTGACAGATTTGAGCCACTACTGTTCATTGTGTTCACAGTCTTTTCGAAATATGGTTTTGAAAATAAGAAAATTCGAGAGCTAGCATTGGCAACACTACGTTCGTGGTGATGATTATTTATGATAATAAAGTGATAACTATAACAAAACAATTATTAGTATGACGCCGTAACAACAATAAAACAATAATTCGATGCTTCAATTTCCATGTTTTACACTGTGACAAATGAAGTATCATGTGCAATGGGATATTAGTCAAAAAGTTTTTTGAACGGTTTTTGATCAACACTTTGATTTTTGAATCAGAAATCAAGCAAACCTACTGGAGCACCCCTTCGCGACATTTCTGGCATTGTTTAATTTATGCTTATAATGACGATCATGACATTGTATCGAACGTTTATGTGTCATATATGTTGCAAGGCTAAGAGCGAAAGGCCACGTGGCTGTTAGGGAACCTAAGTATTGGCTTCTCCATCGATTGAATAGTTTACCAGGTGGCCTAAACTTGGGAACTCTTGGTTCGGAACCAAAAGGCAGTTAAAAGCAACTTTTCAACAAAAAATATTACTTCCTTAATTGAATTTTTTAGTTCAGAAAGAGTATGTAACTGGCCTGTTCACAATGTGGTTCGTGAGATTTTCCCCATGTCCGCTTCCCCCCCCCCACTCGGCCGAAACCTCTCATGTTCAACTAATTCAAAAAATTTTTTATGTCTGAAAATTTATGTTTTTTGTTTATAAATAGTTGTTTTAATAATTACCATTAGTTATAATGTTAAAATATAGTTTTTTAGCTTGAAAATACATTCACGGTAGTAAAACTGCATGAAAATGTGGGAATATTTAGGTTTTTTAAGTAAAGTTAAACCCCCCACTTTTAATTTTCCCCCGAGAATGAACATGGGGGTCCCCGACGTTTCCCCCCACCCACTTTTCGAAGGGCTATGGACAGGCCAGTCCAAAAACTTTTGTGAAGTTTGAAGCCACGCGAGGTATTTTATCGGTGGAGTAAATTCATCGGGAATTTTTGCGAGGATGTATCGAAAAATGTCGGCACTCCCTAATATAAAGAAGCAATGTAGATTCTAAATTGGCAGTAATTTCTTCGCAGATAAACAGAGTTTCCGTATCGGAAATAACGTCCACTCATGGATTTTGCTTCATCAGTTTTGCTGCTGCTAATGCTGCTAAAATACAAACACCCGTTCACGAATACAACTTGAGGCCTTTTGAAATACCTTATTTTATTATCTTGGTTTCTTTATCAATATATAACTACTAGGGAGTAACCGGAATTCCGGTTCCAGCGAAAATCGTGTTCCGGTTGCAGTTCCGGCAAAGAGCAAAAACCATACCGGAACCGGAATTCCGGTTCAAAAATTTTGTTTAAAATTTTCCACGTTTTTTCCTTCATTCTGTAATCCAAACATATGTACTATATATTATGCAATGATCAAGCTCCAATACAACCAAGCAAAAAAAAGATTAACTAACCAATATTTGCCGTGTGAAACGTAAGTAAGGCACATAATTTGAGCAGGAATTTTTCATAATAATCTGTAGGAGTTTGTTAAATCAAAGCCAGGTCGTTGCTTGTAGTAGCTATTTTACACATCCAGAAGTCTGCGGGATACGTTTGAATTAAACCGGTTCAACTCGGTAACAGAGTATGGCTTACGCAGAAGTACTTAGGGTATGCTTGGCTAACATAAATTGCGTCAAGCACCCGCCAGTGCGCTTGTGAACTTGGTAAATCAGTCGAAATTGAAGTAAAATAACGTTAGCTGCAACGCAGCTAGAAACTGCTTTCTTGGCAATGAACTGTATTTATTGAAACTGTGCGAGCAGCATCACAGTGTGTCTCATTTATACCATTCTGATTAGAAAGTTATCATCATTATGATCTAACTGACGGGCACTGTTTGTCCAACGCTAGCGTAAACAGTGTCTCTGACCACTGATCAGAAAATTACCTTCTATCTAATTATTTTCTCTTAGAATCATAAACGAATAATTTTAAGTTTCCTACAGAAGAACATGCAACAAATGTATGTGTAGTAAATGGAGGCGACTGGAGAGAGAGCGAAAGTGTGTATTCTACGCTCCAAGCTTTGTACGCACATTCGATTTGACGCAGTATACGCAATGGTGTATAGTGGAAGACATTTTTTGCTCTGAATGGCCAAAAACCGACATATTTGATCGATAAATAAACATTATTGGCTTCCTCAGTCTCTTTAAAGTTTCAGAAAGGCAATAATACCATCGCAATACATTAAGTTTAATGGTTATTTTTAATGCATTTTAAATCCAATATACCTTCATTTCTTCCATCATCTGTTTTACTATATATATATTTCGAAGACCAGGTTACGGATCCGGTTGAAATGGACGGTTCCGGTTGCTTGTTCCGGTTCCGGTTATTCCCTGATAACTACTTTCTGTGAGTCATGATATATAGGCCTGTCTTGTTCCTTGCTTGAAACCTGGATAGTATTTGTATGTTTGAACCTGATGCGATTAATTTTCAAATCTTCTATTACACTCAAGTTTATAAGTTAGAATAACCGAAAATCGTCGAATGCTTTTTTGAAATCTGAGTGGTATTGAAGAATTCTTACTTTTCATGTGGTTAAATTTGGGACCTTCAGTTTTTTCTTGCGACATCCACAACTCCAATTTGCAACGTCCTATTGTCTCGCGCAGCAGTTTAAGCGGAAGCTCAAGAAGCTCTTATTGCGCTCTTTTAACTCCTTCTCCCGTGAAGTTTGGCCGAATGAGTTCTGGAAGTGTCAAAACACAGTCTGACAAAACAACTTTTCGGCTGTATCTCAGCAATGAGTGTCGACATTACAGTAGGTTTATTTTGTACAGCGATGTAGGTTCGATAAAACCACGTTCTAAGGTTAGAGACCAAATGGATTTTCAAAAGGGGCCCTGAAAGGCTAATTATAGAAAAACGGTCCCGTAAACATTCAAATTATATGGCTTTTCTTGTGTTAATTTTATCGAGAAAGAGAAGCTCTGTGTAGCTGCAAATGTTGAGTTTTGTGTTGGTTACTCTGGCCTGTCCGCAGCCATCCGAAAAGTTGGGCGAGGGAACTTCGGGACCCTATGTTCACTCTCGGGGGAAATTTCAAAGTGGGGGAATACATTTTGCTTAAAAATCCTAAATATTAAAATATTTTCATGTAGTTTCAGCGCCGTGTATGTATTTTCTAAAACGATAGGTAATCATTAGAAATAGTGGTAATTGATGTTTAAAAACATTGCGTACCAAAACATATATATTTAGCAGGGAGTAATTCCTGTTCCGGTTCCGGCGAAAATCGTGTTCCGGTTGCGGTTCTGGCAAAGGGCAAAAACTATACCGGAACCGGAGTTCCGGTTTAAAAATTTTGTTTTAAAATTTTCTACATTTGTGCTTCATCTCTGATTCAAACATATGTAATATATACCATGATCAAGCTCCAATACAACGAAGCAAAAGACAAGATTAGCTACCTAAGCATTTTACCGTGTGAAACGTAGGTAGGACATATAAGTTCAGTAGGAATTTTTCATAATAACCTGCAAGAGTTTGTTAACAAATCAAAACCAGGTCGATGCTTGTAATAACTATTTTGCACATTCAGAAGTCTCCGAGTTGCGTTCGAATTAAACCAGTCCAACTGGGTAACAGAGTATGGCTTACGTAGAAGTACTTAGCATATGCTTGGCTAATATAAATTGCGTCAAGCACTAGCCATTGCGCTTGTAAACTTTGTAAATCAGGCGAAATTGAAGTAAAGTAACGTAATCTACAACGCAGCCAGAAACTGCTTTCTTGGCAATGAACTGGATTTATTGAAACTGTGCGAGCAGTATCAGAGTTTGTCTTATTTACAGCATTCTGATTAGAAAGTTATCATCATTATCATCTAACTGACGGGTACTGTTTGTCCAACGCTAGCCTAAATAGTGGCTCGTACCACTGATCAGAAAATTACTTTTTATCTATTTTTCTTAGAATCATATAAACCAATAATTTCAAGTTCCCACAGAACAACATGTAACAAACGTATGTGTAGTAAAGGGAGGCGAATAGGGGCAGAGCGAAAGTGTTTATTTTACGCTCCATACGTTGTAAGCACATTCAGTTGGACACAGTATACGCAAGGGTGTATAGTGGAAGGTACGTTTTGCTCTGGGTGTCCAATAAAACGACATATTAATCGATAAATAAACATTATTAGCTTCCTCAGTCTCTTTAAAGTTTCAGAACGGCAATAATGCTATCGCAGTACATAAAATTTAATGTAAAAGTTATTTTACTGCATTTTAAATCGACTATACCTTAATTTATACCTTCCTCTGTTTTATTATATATAAATTTCGAAGACCAGATTCCGGTCCCGGATCCGGTTTAAATGGACAGTTCCGGTTGCTAGTTCCGGTTCCGGTTATGCCCTGATATTTAGATATATAGAAATTATTTGGATTTAGCTGAACATGGGTGTTTCGGCCAAGTGTGGGCGGACATTGGGAAAATCTCGCGAACATGGGGAGATTAGGGTTATGGAAATCCCTATCCCCCACTCTGTGGCTAGTCCAGTTACCTATGTTGTTGTATTGGGTAAAAATTTGTTTTTAAATGTGACGAGACGCGAAATATACATAAAGCCGGGCGAGTCTCCATAAACAAAGAAAATGTATCCGACTGTTTGAGCTCATTTTGAAAGCAAGAAAAGGTCTATGTAGTGCATTTTTGATGCATTACTGTGGTGATCAGCAATATTATATGATTAGGTAATAATGGGTTTACTATGGCCCAAGAGACCCGAAATACACGAATACGATCATCTCTCTATAACCAGTGAAAATATATATGCCTTCTGCTCATTTTGCTATAAATTTTATACATCTGCATCTGAAGTGTTTTGCGACGGTTGGAAATAGGTAAAATTGGTTTTGGAAATTTGGCCCATCTAACCCGAAACACGAAAATTCATAACTGATGGATGTTGGAGATTAGACTAGTTGTGCAGAGCGATTGAAGTTCTAAGTATCTCCGCGTCAAATACTTGGCCTGGAGACGTCCCTAGATATATAGTGCCACTTATGTAATCCCAAAATGTTATCAGTGCTCTATAGTAGTTGTCGACATGGAACCTTGTTTAATTTTGTTATAGGCGGCATTGCTGCGACCGCGTTCATTCTTGCGATTATGCGTCATTTGTATTCCTACAATATAATGCGAACAGGGATGTGGATGCGAATTGCTCTCTGTGGCTTGGTTTATAAAAAAGTAGGATTTTAAAATGTTGCGATCTGCTCAGGACATCATGATGATCATGGTAGTACCCTAATGAACTTATCAATCTATTTTGTCTCGCTACCAGTTGCAGAAGTGTTGTTAATCTGGTTTTAGCTTCTGTGGACGGAGCAGTGTTTAATCCTAAGGACGTGAGGTAGTAAGCTTTGTATTTGATGGCCGCGTATAATTTTCGGGTGTGTCATTTTTGCGCTTCCAAAATATGACGCTATCCGTAACATGTACTTTTTTCGCACCAACCAAGACCAATAATTTCCAATTGACGTTTGTTTGTTTTGCAAGTTGTGGTGTCAGTTTCGAGGTTCCGATATATGTAAAGAGCGCTGATACCTCATGTCCGGTCGCTACCAGGGCACCTCCACCCTCAAAACTTTGAACTCTTAAATTTTTTGATTGTGACTTCGAGAAATTTTTTTCTCCTGCCAACCCAAAGCCCCATTTCAGCGAATTTTGGTATTTGTTGCCCACCGCAACCATAGAATAGAGACACGTACACGTATTTAAAACGACACATATATAAAAAGGTACAGGCATGTCTGCACTCTCTTCGAACAATGGTGGGAACTTTGGAGGCCCTCATATTCTTTCTACGGGGGGGGGTAAATTTTGCTTAAAATGTTAAATACTTATACATTTTAATGTAGCTTTACTGTAGCACAAGTATTTTCAGGGTTTAAAACGCTGCTTTAGCATTGGATATAGTGGTAATTAATGTTTAAAAAACGTTTTGCATACTGAGACATGAAAATTATTATATTTAGTAGCTAAACATGGGGTTTCGACCGAGTGGGGGACGGACATGGCAGAACATTTCATGAAAATGACGAAGTTGGAAAGTAGGTAGGTCTTCTCCCAACCCTCCCCATCACTATGAACAGACCCGTATGCATAATATAGATATACAATATAGCCGTATTAATATTACGTTTGTACACAATCCACCTATTGGTCTTCTCTGCAACCACCCTTCCCCTAACTCAGGGTCTGACTTCATCCGAGAGCCGACCACCACTCCCTCCCCCGAATTGCCAGAGGTCCGCTCTTTGGTAGACCAGAACTGAAGGATGTCACACTGTAACGCTAGTAATAGGATACGGAGTTGAGGCGGAATCGAGGAATTATTATCTAACAGCTGATAGCTAAATTAAATCATGGGCTTTTTTAGTAAATGACAAAAATATTGTTAAACATCCGAATTTTAAGAAGTTTCAAACTCAACTGAGGATATATAATTTCTAGGAGTACTTCTTTCAGAGGCAACGCTTAGTATTTTACCTTTTGTATTTCACTTTTTACTTTTTTTACAGTTTTACCGCGTGCTAGCCTCTTCCTTAGGTTTTCTGTGACCATGATTAAGTTTGTTAATGCATAGTTTTATACACCAGTCTCTTAATTCAGTAGTTAACAATATTTCAGTCGACACGGCTGAGTAGTGCTGCCGTCCACAAAACAACCGTCGGTCATATTGTTAATTTGATGTCAAACGACGTTCAGCGATTCGATATGGTATGTGCATGTAGTTTGACAGCGAGTGAAGCGAGCAAGCATTTATTTGTATGCGCACTCATACAGGGTTTTTTTCAAAACGAACCCTGAGTACAGCAAATTTTTTTGGGTCCAGACCTTAAACTCTGGGTCCAGATTTACAATTTTTGGCTCGAGAATTTCACGAATTTTTACACAATAAAGAAACGTAATTACTCAAACGCAATTTTACATTATTACAAATACATAAATTATTCTCTGCCTGTCCCAAGCCATGATAAAGGACGAGGGCCATCCATAAAACCAGCAGTAAGCAACTATGTACACATATAAACATGAATGGCTAAAAGCCTGCAATTTGTAATAGAATTTATTTGCAAATCCTATGTCTCATAAACCGAAACTGTCCTGGGTCCAGCTAAATTTTTTGGGTCCACGTAAAAATGGACCCTGTGGACACAAAAAACCTAGCACTGATAAGTTTAACCATGTCAGACCGGCCAGGGTTTTTATAACTATCTCAGGAAAAAATCACCACGCGGTCTTAATGAAAAACCTATAAAATTTGGCATATCTGGTGGCGGTTGAGAACCAAAAAGTAGAATTAATCGTCATATTTCATGCCACGCGGTGGTAATATTTTTAGTTCCACGATTTTGTATCACATAAGATGCTAGCTATAGCTCGCTGTATGCATGTCTTGCAGAAATTGTTGGAGATTTCAGTTGTAATTGCAATTTTTCTGGTGAATGTAACCATATTACCGCATAGAACATTACTGGTTACCGCAAAAGTAGAGGGCTCGCAAGATGAGTGCAAGGGAGGTTCGGAAGATGTTAAAACTGAAATTTGTACCCAACTTTCTAAAAACATGATTTCTGGGCGGATACAAAATGCATTGGGAACTGCTGACGGGGTAATTTCCTGCAGAGCCACCCACCTTACCAATCCAGCTTTAGTAAACAAGACTATACTTCTTCGAAAACACGTTTTTGCTGGTTTTGCCCTTTGCCTTTCAGTCGGCGTAGTGTAGTGTCTGCTATCTCAGTGTCACCCAACGCGCGGTATGTCATATCTAGTTTTCTTATGTGGTAAGTTTAGCCTTCCCTGATTAGCGCTATTAGTTTTGTTAGTGATATTGATATGACAAATGTAGGTGCGTAAGTCAGCTTTTGAATGAATCTAGATGCCTTCTGATCTTGAACAAACCATCTGGTTATACCGCGATGCTTGCCTGTGGTAGAAATTCTGCGCTGTAGTAACCCTACAACTGAAATGAAACGGTCATTAGTGGTTGAAATGTTGATGTCGTACCTTAGTTTTTGAGACAGAATTTCTGCACCACTGGATAATACCGACTGTGAAAAATTGGTAAAACCATGCAAAAAAAACCCGGAATTTAACACATACTAAGAATATTTTAAGAACAGGCGTAAATCTATTGATGCTCTAAATAGTTCTTTAGGCTACCGTATTTCTGCACTATCTTTGGTGTGCGCCACTAACTGCACTGGGATTTATTGGCGTTATCTGGTGGCAAGTTGGACCGTCGGCGCTGGCCGGGTTTGCAGCGATGTTTGTGATAATGCCAATTCAGGCGCGTTTAGGTCGTATGTCTGGAATGATGAGGTATGGCCATTTTTTTAATTATTAAGTTTTGCCATCGTATAGTTGCTAAATTATATGTTGGGTTGACCGTTATCCTGTTTAATTAAAATATTTGTATAAATTAAGTTGTTTATATTTAATGCAATTTAACGTTTTAGATATCATAATAAACTTCATTGTCGAAAATCATTACCGCCTTCCAGTGTGAAGTCTTTCAGTTCAACTCTTTTATCGTATTTAAACAAATGGATTTAAGTGTCGTTGGAAAATGCTTTGTCTATAATGTTGATTGGTGTATTAGCTTTATTATTTTTCAGGCGAAAAGGTGCGCAACTCGCAGACAAAAGAATTGGAGTGATGAACGAAATTTTGAACGGCATTAGATTGGTGAAAATGTATGCGTGGGAACAGCCTTTTGCTGATATAGTTGATGAGGCGAGGAGGCAAGTTTGATTGGTGCTGTTATAATTATTAACTCACTCGGCGAGTTTTCTGAAGTTTGGTTCTCCGACATGGTCCCAAAAACTGGTGGTCCGAGCTATCCCCCCAAAAACTGGAGGGGGTCAGGCCGGAAACGCCCGCGACATGAGACACGGGCTAAAATGTGAGTTCAGAGTGCAGGACAGTGTCATACTCTTCCCTACTGCACTCTTGGTATTACTAAATCGCAAACCAGGGTGAAACGGGGCAAGTGTGGTTCCATAATGGTTCCACAATGATTGAATAAGTTATTGTGTTTAATCACCTGTAACAATTGAAGACCTCCAGGCAAAAATTGGACAAACGCCATTTAGCAGTTTTCGAGTTATAATGCAATTTGCAAAATTGTTGGCTATTTTTTCTAATTATCACGTGGATATTCAGTACCACGTTGTACGCTTGGATACTGTAAAATACATCTTCTCTGTTATTATTGTTTGATGAATATACCATACTAAAAACTGTTGAACCGTGAAGCCATAAACAACCTTAAAACCTCGTTCACCATAAACCTACGCAAAACAACTATCAACGCATCAAGTATATGTGATGGTCTCTAGATAACCAAACCATCGTATTCAGCCTACCAAAAAAAATACATACACAATTATTGTTGACCTGTACGCAATACGTAACGAAGCCACTGAAGACAGAATATATTCTGGAAATCGAGTTCGTTTACCCTAAAGCCATTGAAAAGGCATGAAATATGCACGCTGTACTCCAGATAACCAAATCTTTATATTCAGCATACCGAAAAACTGTTATATAGACTATTTTTGATGTCATGTACCAAACGTCTGAAGATCGACTATTTTCTGGAAATCGGGTTCATTGACCCTAAATCATTGAAATGAAACTAACTGAAGAGGCATAAGATACTTGTACTGGACCCTAAATAACCAAATCATTGTATTCAGCATACCGAAAAACTGCTATATATAGACTATTTTTGATGTCATGTACCAAATGTTTGAAGCCCCTTTATATTCTGGATGTCGGGTTCATTAACCCTGAACCCATTGAAAAAGAATGTAATAAGCACGCTGGTCTTCAGATAGTCAAATCATTGTATTCAGCACACCGAAAACCTCTATATAGATTATTTTTGATGCCATGACTTTTGTACGGCGCAGGGTCTGTACCCATGGGTATGTTAATGCATTGTCTATACACTTGATCACCAAAAGTGTTGCGAATAAGCATCCAATATGCATTAATTATGTCCCCTTTGGTAACGAAATATCTGTCTGTGTAGTTTTGGTATAAGTTCAAAAAGTTTTAAATTTAAAAACATGAATCATTTTATTGATATGACTGTTAAAGGCAGTATCTAAGTATGCTGTAAAGTCGGCAATAATCTCATCATGCAGCAATGTGTATAATGCAATAAAATTATAGGTACTGACTATATACGCAATGTATCCTTTTTGTTTAATTCTGAAATTTGTTTAATGATGTTGGCATTATCGTTTATTATCCAACACAGATTAAACTCAGCATTATTTTCTAATGGACTTGCAATATCGAAACATTCTATTTTGGAATAAATTTTGCGCCGAACATAGAATCCTAGAAAGTTTCTGAGTTACAGCTCTTTGGCTACTAGTAATGAACCTAAACTGAAAAAGAATTTTATGTACTTTCGGTAATAGCTGTATAAAAAGAAAATATAAATCATGTATGTATGCCAAATTGATTGAAACACTAAATACTTGCTTAATGACTGCATTTTTGTCTAATTTTATTTTCTCGTAAAATTTGTTATGAACTATAGTATCTATTTCTTGTTGTACTTGAAGCTCTTTGGCTACTAGTAATGATCCTAAACTGAAAAAGAATTTTATGTACTTTCGGTAATAGCTGTATAAAAAGAAAATATAAATCATGTATGTATGCCAAATTGATTGAAACACTAAATACTTGCTTAATGACTGCATTTTTGTCTAATTTTATTTTCTCGTAAAATTTGCTATGAACTATAGTATCTATTTCTTGTTGTACTTGAAGCTCTTTGGCTACTAGTAATGATCCTAAACTGAAAAAGAATTTTATGTACTTTCGGTAATAGCTGTATAAAAAGAAAATATAAATCATGTATGTATGCCAAATTGATTGAAACACTAAATACTTGCTTAATGACTGCATTTTTGTCTAATTTTATTTTCTCGTAAAATTTGCTATGAACTATAGTATCTATTTCTTGTTGTACTTGAAGCTCTTTGGTTACTAGTAATGATCCTAAACTGAAAAAGAATTTTATGTACTTTCGGTAATAGCTGTATAAAAAGAAAATATAAATCATGTATGTATGCCAAATTGATTGAAACACTAAATACTTGCTTAATGACTGCATTTTTGTCTAATTTTATTTTCTCGTAAAATTTGCTATGAACTATAGTATCTATTTCTTGTTGTAATTGCTCGATATAAAAATTTTTGCAAGTAAAACAATTTTGAATAGCATTATCAGTTATGATAATAATTACGTATTGGTTATTCAATTCTGCTAAGCAACTGTTAATGTTTAAGTTTACAACATTGGTTGGCGTTCTTGTACCAAGAACGGTTTTTGCCACAAATATGGCGTTACTGAAATGTTTATAGAATGAATGAAATGTAATATCGTCTTCCGTTTTCAACGCTTAATTTTTGCATTGCAAATTATTATTTCGGTAACAGACATTACTTCAAAGATGCTGAAGCATAGTTTTTCCATGGTCTACACCTGTTGTTCTCCCCGCTCACAGTTGGCCCTATCCCAATATGGTTAAAGTTTGATGTCACCTCTTACTTGATACGATCTATAAAGCAATCAGGAAAATTGTTATTTTGAGAACGTGCGTGAAAAGCACAGGAAAATGATTTTACGATGGTCTAACTAGGGTGTTCTCCCTGCTTCTGAAGACATATTTTAACACCCAAATAACGACTGTACAAGTAACGAAACAAATCCAATTTTCGCCACTCCACAGGGCCAAAATTAACCTGGGGGGTTTGAGGCGCCCCACACTCCAACTATGGGGAACCGAAATTATATGGTGTAGTTTTGTTGCAGGTTGGCTAAGGAAAAATCATGCCCCACAGGAGTCTTTATTGTCAAATGCTACAGTCCTACATAGAGCTAAAGAAACATATCGATGTCTGATACGGATATTCACTTGTCTCTTTTGAGATACTAAACTCTAATACTTGGGCCTATTTTACCTATTGCAAGCTTTATACTGTTACACCGTTTCCATATTTCAGAAAAGAAATTCTAAACATTCGCTTACGTACAATGTGTCAAGGATTAATTTTGGGCATTTTCTATTCGACTACGAAGATTTACACCTACTGTTCGATCGTAATGTTTATCTATGTTTCGGGTGGCACATTGACGGCAGAAAATGCTTTCGTCGCCTCGACATTGTTTAACTCGGCTCGGTTGTCGCTGTCGCTGTTTTTGCCTCTTGGACTACAAATGTTGACGGAATCTCGAGTATCGATTGGAAGGATACAGGTTAGCTTAGTGAAGAGGTTGTTAATTGTTTAAGACTGTAACAACTTACTATCTCAATGGCAAAACAGGTGGTCGTTGTATAAATAATCTGTATCTAAATAGCTTGTATCAATAAGGCAAGAATTAATCGCAAGCGCTTTTCCACTTTGATTTCATTGTCTGTTTGCAAGGGCATTTTTTATAATTTATAGAACCAGCTGTTTAAATAATAGAATGTTTTCACAACGTTGACACATGTGGTTTAAAGTAATTTTATTTCAGAACTATTTGTTGTTAGAAGAACGTGATAGCGAATTGGTCAAACTTTCTAGAACAAACTACGTTGAACCAGGGAATCACCATCCAGCTGTTACAAAAGGCGCACATTCAGACATAGTGGATAATGGTTCTATTGTCGTCAAGGATTGTGAGCAGGAAATTCTTCTTTCTGGGTCGGGTGATGCTGTAGACCGAAATGTAAACAAAGTGGTGGATGATAACATTCCAGTGCTCAAGTCTCCAGAAGAAGCATGGCTGCAATTGAAGAATATGTCGATCAAGTGGGATATGGTACGTGTTAAATTGTTGGACGAAGAGACATGCATCAGACAACACTTTATCTCGTGAACTTGCGTATGCCTAACACTAACATTTTGTCAAACCAGCTAACCTAATCGCAATATGAGTTTTATAAAATTGTGTAGGTAGCGTATAATCAATGTGCTAAGAAATGTAAAACATATTATTCAGAGCTAAGCACTGGATCTGTAAACCAGTAGTTCTGCGAATTTACGACACTGTAGAATAAATATTGTTATTATAACTCAAGTATCGCAAATCGCTCTTGATCATTTATAAATTAGCATTATTTTCTATTTTTATTATTGAAACGCAGCGAGCGGAGTTTCCCCTTAGTGTGTTAGGGAAAATATTCGTATTAAAAGTGTTAGTATTCGCGACAATTTCTTTTTTGACTGTTTCTGTCATTCATAACTCATATTCGGATGGATGGATTTCGGTAACTTTTATTGGATACCAAAAGTGACGAGGATGTGCCCTTAGTTGGACGCGAACTGCTGTGACCCCATCTTCTGGGTCAAAATGGGAAAAACAGGTTTTTAATGGTTCCTTGCCAAATCTAGCCGTACGGGTACCAGTGTTTTGCAGCCCACATCTCGCCACACAGGCTTCAGAAGTAGCCCATAGAATTTGTTGACCACGATTTTTTTGTGGAACCACTCCCTGAGTCGCTGTCGCACCGAATATGGTTCGTCCACGCTTTGCCTGAAATAGCGATTTTTCAATTTTCGGCGTGTTATTGCGTGCTTTTATCTTATCTTATAGTGCCTATTAGGTTATCAAGCGCGCTGGAAAAGATGGCTTTGCTATCTACAGTCTAACTTGACTACATCATACCTTCTCATTTGGTTTGCAAGGTGTTACGCTCGATGAACTTGATTTTCGAAATGTAGATCATTTGTTTTGTTATGTATTGCATGTAGGATATCAATGAAGGTCTCTATTTTGTTTTTATGCACGCTGAATTAATACAATCATTGGGTTATCAATAGTTCAGCGTGCATATTTCATGCCTTTTCGTGGGGTTTTCAATGGGTTTGCTGTCAATAAACCCGATATCCAGAATATAGTATGTCTGCAGTTGTTTGATTATGTATTTGGTATTACAATTACGATCGTCAAGAATTGTGTTGTATATGTGGGTTTTACGCATATTATACATGCTGACGCTCCGTGGTTTCAGAGGAGAAGCTGGGGTTGGTCGGGGAGGGGGGGTGACAAAAAGTTGACGACATCTCCCTCGTCGTACCCTCGTTTTCACGTTTCACCACAATTTTTAGACAATTTTCCCCTATTTTTGCAAACATTTGTTGGGTGCCTATGGCGGAGGGGTGTAGAGCGACAGGGGCATAGGGTGGTACTTTCAAAAGGGGGTACGAAACGACCAAGTCCTCAGGGGTAGGAATAGACAAAGACAATGCCTCGGGTGGGGGCCCCTCAGGACGTAGCCCCCATTCAATCCATGTTTCAGCATGTATACTTCTTCGATAAACTGAATATGATCGTTTGGTTATCTAGAGACCAGCAGAAATACTTGAAGCATTATCATCAGTTATTGACGATGTGTTTAAGGTAGACGAGATTTTAGGATTTTCTTAGGATTCAGGGTTTACGAGGTTTTAGGGTTGTATATACATCAACCAGGGAGTAACCGGAATTCCGGTTATGGTTCCGGCAAAAATCGTGTTCCTGTTGCGGTTCCGGCAAAGGGCAAAAACCATACCGGAACCGGAATTCCGGTTTAAAAATTTTGTTTGAAATTTTCACCATTTTTGCTTCATATGTGGCCCAACCATGTATTTATGCGGCCCATAGGCCCATATATAGAATGATCAAGTTCCAATACAACTAAGCAATAATGAAAAAATTAATTCAGCAATTTGCCGTGTGAAACGTAAGTAGGGCGCATAATTTCAGTAGGAATTTTTCATCTTAACCTGCTGGAGTTTGTTACCAAAAACAAAGCCAGGTCGATGATTGTAGCAGCTATTTTACACATTCAGAAGTCTGCGGGGTATGTTCGAATTAAACCTGTCAAACTCGGTAACAGAGTATGACTTACGTAGAAGTACTTAGCGTGAGCTTGCTAACATAAATTGCGTCAAGCAGCGGCCGGCGCGCTTGTAAAATTCATAAATCAGTCTACATTGACGTAAAGTAACATCTGTAACGCATTCTTGGCAGTGAACTGTTAGAACAACGCCTATTTTATACTCATATCAGTGCAATTTTGAACAATGCCCATTTAGACCCAGATCGGTGCAATTTTGAACAATGATAATTTTAGACCCAGATCGGTGCAATTTTGAACAATGCCCATTTTAGGCTCAGATCGGTTCAATTTTGAACAATGGCCAATTTAGACTCAGATCAGTGCAATTTGAACTGACACTATGCGAGCAGTATCACAGTTTGTCTCATTTATAGCATTCTGTTTAGATATCATTATGATCTCAGTGACGGGCACTGTTTGCCCAACGCTAGCCTAAACAATGTCTCTGACCACTGATCAAAAAATTACCTTCTATTTTCTCTTAGAACCATATAAACCAATAATTTTAAGTTTCCTACAGAACAACATGTAACAAACGAATGTGTAGTAAAAGCAAGCGACTGGAGACAGGCCGAAAGTGAATATTCTGCGCTCCGTGCGTTGTAAGCACATTGAATTTGACGCAACGCAGTGTACATAAGGGCGTATAATGGAAGACATTTTTTGCTCTGTGTGTCAAAAACCGACATATTGATCGATAGATAAACATTATTAGGTTCCTCAGCATCTATAAAGTTTCAGAAAGGCAATAATGCCATCGCAATACATTAAGTTTAGCGTAAAAGTTATTTTTAATACATTTTAAATCCACTATACCTTCATTTCTTCCTTCATCTGTTTTACTATAAATAAAGTTTCGAAGACCAGGTTCCGGATCCGGTTTAAATGAACGGTTCCTGTTGCTGGTTCTGGTTCCGGTTATTCCCTGACATCAACATAGCCTTTTACAGGTGATTAAACAAAATGATAACTTAATGCGCCTTGCCTTTCACCCTCGCTTGCGATTTACCCGTATATTTTATCATTTAGGAGCAAGACGTCGCAACGCTAACAAATATAAGCTTTAATGTTGCACCCGGCCAGCTGATTGCAATTGTTGGTCCTGTTGGATCGGGAAAGGTTAGTTTAATTGACATTGGGTTGGGAGATATTGAAACTTTTCAATGCTTTTTGTGAATTTGGTCTTCTGTATGTTTACTTATTTTTATTTCTAAAATTATGCTTGCTCTCTGTCTTCGGTTCTCGTCCAAAACAGAATAATTATTTTTGACTGAAGACAGGGGAGATTAAGCACTGTGAGAAATATTGATACAGCAAATCATGATCGTTTTTGTTGTGTGCTCGACACTGATAGGCGCCGCTGCTGCATTATCAGCAATGATCGCTTGTAAAAGAACAGTCAAAAGTGAAAACTTACCAGGGTTGGTAAATTTGATACAAAATTTTTAAATATAAATTTTAGCACCGACGTAAGATGCTATATCGGATCGGACGGGGCTTGGCCTGAGTTTTGAGTGGGACCGTTAACCCGATCATCATAAATAACAAACTAGGCCGAACCCAGGTTCTGTTCCAGTTTACTCAGAGAAAAGAAAGGCTTGCACAATTTTGAGATAGTATGTTTGCCCATTCCGCTCAGCTATAAAACTGGTTCCAAACTTATGACCGTTCATTTGAGGGTGCGATTTAGGTCCCCAAACGGATAGAAACTACTTTATGGTCGAAATGATCGTTGATTCCAGCTGTGCAGATCCGTATTATATCTTGAGGCCGACGAGTATTAGCTAAAATTTTATAAGGAACAAATCGCTTAAGATTTATCTTTTTAATTCTTAAATGAGTTTTCTCATCTAGGTATAGGCGCCGTTAGTTTACGGGTCATCGTTGATTGTTGTCCGTTGTACGCGTCATCGTGGTTAAATAACTTCTTGTTCTTGCCCCCATTCCCCCAAAAGTGACATAAAATTATGCATTTGTATTATATATGTAATCGACGTGACGCTGCTGCATTACGCACTCCCACAAACGTAATGTCCATACGACCCCGGCTTTCGTAAGCTCAAAGGCGGACCTATTGGGTTCAAATTTTTATTTTTCCTTTTTGATTCCAGTCAGACCCAAGAAATTACGGAGCTTAGCAAGCCGCAGGAGCGCTTCACAGGATGTGTCCTGATCCTGTCGGACGGGTTGCGCACGTAGCCTAAGCGGTACTACCTTTGAGGTCCCTAAGGAGGTTTGCTCCGTCACCTGATCTCAGGCCACAGAGACCATACCACTATTCCCTATCATCGTTCAACCGGGAAGTGTTTGCAGTAAAGTTTTCTTTTCAATTTTCCTGAACGCTTTATAATTTATTTAATTTAGCCAGTGGCCCTCACTAGGGTCCGACAAATCGGCGCTCCTTCGGTTGGGGGGGACTCAGAACTCGATGGAATCGACAATTTTTCTTCTTCAGTGACCATATTGGACATAAATTAGCACAAAACGAAAAAAATTTTTTTTTCTCCACTTCCAGCCCCCTCCATGGCGCGCATACCCACACCCCTAAGTGCGTGGATTGGCACCCAAAAACTTTTTTTCTCCGATTTCCATTTAAGTCGGCCCCGACCTATTTTCGAGGTCGTACATTTCAAATATAACGTTAGTTTTATCATCCGGCCATCCACTCAGCCTAAGCTAAGTCGGGGGGCTGCCGCCCCCCGAACCCCCGCTACTGAGCCGCTGCGCTGGCTAAAGTCACAGAGCCCCTCCAGGCGTGGCCACGGTGCCTCCTCGCCTGTGTCTGGCGGTACAGTTGTCTCGATGTTAAACACAAACATATTGACCTTTGAGGCAAAAACCTGCAATCTTCCCTTTCTTTCTTTAACCTCCCTTTCTGTAGTTCTCGATTGCACTTTCAGTATTCTTAAGTTTAACTTAAGGCTTTTATATCCATCTTATTCTTTGGTTCTATTGTTTCAGAAATCATTAAGTATGTAACATGCCTGGAGGTAGACCTTCCAACATTCGTTACACCATTATTCCGCCTGATCAAATCATTCCCTGTCAAGATATACATCTTACCATTAAATATAACACCATTGTACGCCGAACAATAGACTATGACCAAACACCATAACTACTAACAGAACTGAGGCTAATTGCTAATACTAAGACGTGCGTATGCGGCCAACCCTGCCATCTAGCTCCCCGCAATGATATCGTACGACACGATAACTATGAGTGGCGTTGTAGTGACTACAAAAACTGCAAACACAAAAATATTCTATCCGCCATAATTCATTTTTTTCAACCACCATCTAACTCTTGAAAAAATAATAATCCTAATATTCGGGTACCTAGACAATCTGCCGAGCAAATTTATAATGAAAGAACTGGAAATTGGAAGCGAAGCCGCCACAAATTGGCACAACTACTGCAGTGACATTGCAGTACGGTATGACGGTGTTCACTGGCAAAATTTAATGCTTGGCGGCCCTAACATCCATGTCGAGATCTACGAATCCATGTCCTTTCGTCAAAAATACCATCGCGGCCAACCACGGCGCAAACATGGCTGGGTTCTGGGCATGCTTGAACGGCAAACCCAAAGATGCCTTCTGTTTCCATTCCCAAACCACACAATTCAAACAATAATGCCACTCATCATACATCACGTCCACCCCGGCACCAGGATACTCACCGATAGCTTCACAACGTACATCTACGGCATGCGCAACTTACCTCTGCCGTCCCCCTACAACCACGTTTTGGTCAATCACAAAAACCACGAATTCGTTAACCCTCAAGACCCAACCGCCCACGCTCAGAACATCGACGGTCTTTGGGGCCGCATCAAACATTTTTTCGTCAACGTGCTGGCATCACCGCCGAACTATTCCCTCGCTATCTCTACGAATACATGTGGCGCCAGCAATTCCGTTACAACGTACAAGGAGCGTCCTTTGATCAGTTATGCTACATGTATATCTTCTAAGGTAAGCAAATCAGAGCTTTTTCTGCTACTTATTTAATTCTGACATCTATATCCTCCACCAATGCCGGCAAGTTTTGTAACTATCTTGTATTTTAAGAAAATTAACACTGTATTACGTTTTCCAGCATATTATCTCATTAACTAACAGCGCAATTTTTTTTCCAATTTTTTCCAATCAACCACAAAGCCTGCCATTTATATATAATATATCCGTCAATCGGAAAATCGGTCAATCCGTTCTTGAGATATGTTCAAAAATGTAAAAATTTCCATTTTTCCCACAATTACTTTTTTCGACCCCTTAAATTTACGGGTTCACAGTGAACCCCGCAGCCATCCGACAGCTTCAGGACCCACTCCATTCGAAATAGCGTAAAAAATAGTTCTATAGGGGTAGCAGGGTTGACAATTTTAAGCGCAGCTTTAGGCGTTTTAATTCCAAAAATGCAAGTTATTGCCCATTTTGAATGCACCAAAAATTCAACAATAATGATAAAGCATCTGAGGTATAGCTGAAAAGGGGCGACCCTGATTGCGAAGCAATCGGTTTTGGGGTATGAGATGATTGGGGGTCCAGAGACTATGGGGGCATAGCTGAAAAGATGGTGGGCCCCTTCCCCGAATGTCCCCCCAACCGAAGGAGGGCCAAATCCTTAGACGTTTAACGTCGGATTCGAGTGTGGTTTGCTATTTTGGGCGTTCAGCGAATTCTTTAATTTTGATGTAAATTTTCCTTATTAGTCGCACTAGTCGTGCCGTATATAATACGGGCCATTATGGCAAGCAAAATGGTACAACAGAGAGCAATGTTAATGGTAATATATATATAATTCAAGTACGCCAATAATGCCTTTATGGCCAACAACGATATGGTTATAATAGTGGTAATAATATACAGGTTACATATACCAATAGGAGCCTACGTGGCACTGCAATCACCATATATATACGGTAGCGCTACTTTGGCGATTATCCATTCCTGAAATGTTGATAACGATACCAATTCTGATCACAAAACTGTCGGCGGTGCAGGCCGAAACATAACGAAAATCCTTATTCCTAGCGAGGTTAACGAGCGTAACGATTCATGATTTGTGGCACGTATATATTGTCTATAAATAGGGTGACAACAATTCCTTATAGATCCAAACAAGCTGATCGATTTAGGTTATTGGATAATGGATTTAGGCGATTGAATCATCATGGCTAAACCATTAGGAGCTAGTTAATTTTATTAGACGGCCGGGTCAAAGCCTCAGTAATAAAATTTAGTCACGAATTTGTAGCGTCGACTAGGTACTGATGACAAAACATTAAATTTAAATTTAACCTTTAGCATTCCAAGAGTCAAATTCACTAAAGTAAAATACTTTTCATGTCTTCGAACACTTCTCTTCAAACATACAGATGCAGAAGATCCCTCCTAGAATTGGTGATAAGTTATTAGGTATGTACTAATTTACGCACTCCATAGGATATTGATTTAATTAAACTTTCTGTGCGCTTTCTTATGTACTCCTTTAAAGTGTAGAATTTACGGTCGGAGCTATGCCGCGAGCTTCGAAAAAATTACCTAAGGGACTCATATTGAGCGTGATTTCTCGACGACATATTTTTTCGTTTGAGCAGTAGAATATAAAATAATCTAAATGAAAAATATCACACTTATCTGTGTGCTGCAATCTTCAATAAATAATCGATTTTTATTCAATAGGATGAGCCGAAATTGCTTGGACTTCAACATAGGATTGCTTTGCAGTATATGTCGGTTTAAGGCACCAATTTTTCGAGCATGATTAAGTTTTGAAATTTTCGTGCACGTTGCCCAACAAACAGTCCCTCATAGTAATTTTATGCTTCCAGTTACCAAGAAACTTTGAAATTCAAATTTACTATTTTCGTCATTTTCTCTAAATCCGGCTCGAAGCTTCATAAATGTTCAGATAATGGTAAATATCAAATCCTCACGGTTGGCTTTAAGTGTAACAGTGTAATATTTACAAGGATACATTTTATAGGAAACGTGATAACTAAAAATGTCTAATTTTAGAGTGGCTCAGCTCTTCAAAAAATGGCCCTGATCAGTTCTAACTGGACTTTAAAGTCGTCCCAAAATTAACCTATCACGTCCCATCTCGGTCGCGATGGTTCACGAGTGTAAAACCACGAAACGGCTGATATCTAAGGAAATGTGGCCATTGAGAGCTGACAGCGATTTGTACCTGTACGAATATAAATATATCGACATAACTAATCGTTTGTTAGACATACTGTTTAGTTCCTCCGAGCCGATTTACGCGTGTCCCCTGTAAAATCGTCAGGTGATTTACATTTCACATCGTACTTTTGACCTCTCTACCTATTCGGCGACAGCATAGTTGTACACTGCCGATTTGTTACTTGACTTTTGTTGATACGAAACGCTTGCCAGTTAAACAAGTTGTTTTAAGAATCGATAACCCGATAAGTTAGCGTAACATAAGGGATCGTGTCAAGTTACCGTTGGAAATTTTCTTCTATAAAATGTGTCTTTGGAGCAGTTAACCCTGGCACCACTTAAGACATGTAACTGA
Organism: Trileptium ribeirensis; assembly: GCA_030248225.1. Classification (NCBI taxonomy): domain Eukaryota; kingdom Metazoa; phylum Nematoda; class Enoplea; order Enoplida; family Thoracostomopsidae; genus Trileptium; species Trileptium ribeirensis. The sequence goes on from JASANE010012564.1 coordinate 43,937, forward strand.
CGATTGGATCAGTCACCAGAATTATTTGGGAGTAATATGGATTAGAAACCTTACTCTATCTGTTTATGGTTTGAATCTCAAACGGATTATCTGAACATAGAAAATTGTAACAAGCATTGTGAATTATTACGCACCTATCGTCGTGTCATGCCATTGAATTGTATTGTACCGATCTTTGTGAATCGCAACGTACTGTATTCGGTTGAAATATTGCCTCTGATCCTCAATTTGGTTCAACCCAAATTTTTGAGTTACGTGCTTATGTTCATATCAATTGTATCATTTTCCATTACTCGTGTGCATTGATGTTACTGAATATGCTACCAGATTATATTAACCATTGCCGATGTGTAACCGATTAGCTTATCAGCAAACGATTGTTGAAAACCTATCGTGTCACTGTGTTGATTCATAATGCACGTAGCGACATGTACCAAGAGGTTTGAAATCGTCCCCAGTCGACAAACCGCGTTGAGGCTTGGAGTCGAAACGTCACAAGGCTCGGTTAGTTGGTGAATCAACGTGTACGACTGCATTGATGTATTTGTATGCGAAAGTTCCGAAGGGCCAACGTAAGCTATAGATTTAACTAATAAAATTTTGTTCGAATAACCCCAACGTTATATTGGTTTAAAATTCCAAGTGAGATCAGGATAGGGAATAATGGTATGGTCTCCCTGGCTTGCGAACAGGTGATGGAGCCAATCTCCATGGGGACCTCAAAGGTAGTGCAGCATAGACGACGCGCACAACCAGTTAGGCTGGATCCGAACACCTCCCGTGAAGCGCTCTTGCGACTTGCTAAGCTCAATAGCTTCTCGGATGTCACCGAAGAAAATCGAAAATATTTAGGACCACCCTTGAGGTTACGATGGCCATCGCCGTGTGGACACTGCGTTTGGAAGTTGCGTAGTGCAGAGGCGTCCCGTTATTACATTTGTATTGTTTTGTCTTTTTACAATTTTTGTAGTCTTCTATTCTACTGAGCATTCTTGGTGAGACTCGACATGTGGCCGGAACGGTATCGGTACGTGCCGGGCGGCGCCTTGCCTACGTCCCACAACAAGCGTGGATATTTTCCGGCAGTGTTCGTCAAAACATTACTTTTGGACGTGAATTTAACCGAGAAGAATACGAAACCGCTGTTACTGCGTCTGCGCTAAAAAAGGTGATCAATATTAATGCAAAAGTAAACTTAAGATGCGACGCCAACCATCCTCTTTTGACACCATGTACAAAACCTTGTGAGAGAACACAACTCGGATTTCAATTCCCGTATCCAAGTGTGATATTTTTCTGTTCCATAACGCAATTAGCGAATGCAATTCGGCTCCTGTACTTTAACAATGTGTTCGCGAACATTTTCAAACTACAATGTATGAAATATGAAACGGACTACTTTCTGTTTTATATACAAAAATAAAATTTGTGTTCATTTAACAACGGAATCCAATTTGCTTTTGACAAAAGAGGATGGTAAGGGTCGCAACTTAAATTTACTCATACATGATAAATAAGTGTTAATTATTTAATTTTCGTAAAAAGTATGACATTAGGTCATACTGTAACACTCAATAATTCACTGTGTCTATTTCTACATTTTGGACTTTATACATTTGTAATTACCTAGCCCCAAGGTATGCGTTCTGCTTCGGATATCACTTATTTAAAACTTTCTTTTAATGATACCAAGATTACAAACAACAACCTGGTGATTACAGTTTTTAACAGCAATGTTGAAGTATTTTTGGAACTTATATTTTTGAATTCAAAAGAATGAGTGAAACGAGCTTAGCAAGGAATTTTCACTGGCCAGAGTGATAAATTTCGACGGTCTATTTCTGAGTCTTTATGGAGTGACAAGCATAACTCAACTTCGACTGGGTGGATTGACTCGCGCGATAGCTTATTTGAAAGCTAAAAATTTGTGCCGTTTTGTTACGCACTAAGCCCGATTCCAACATCTTTTCTCTGAACAAAACGGGCCACTGGGGTCCACACCGGCCCGAAAGGACCCAAAAATCATATTGTTACCCTACACCCGGCGTAGATTATGAGAATCAAATTGAGCTTATTTTGTAGAGCAAATAAGTCTTTTGATTTATATATGGTACTTTGCTACGTTAGAAAGCAGGATTTGGGTCAAAAGCGGTTCTAAAAGGGGCCCAGGAGACCCAAAATACACAAAAATGGTAATATCTCCGCGACCACTATATCTAAGTAGGTGTATTTGGTCTCATTCTATAGAACAATTCATCCTCTATGTAACTGCAAATGGTGTGCTGCTATTGTCACCATTTTGTTTAGATCAAAAAGAGTCAATGGGCTCATGGGTCCCAAAATACACAAAGATGGGAATACTTCCGCAACTACACGAGATAAATAGGTGTTTTTGCTCTCATACTGTAGAGCAATTCATCCTCTATGTGACTGCAAATAGATATCCGGTGCCATTGATTTTTATTTAAACAGCCAAGTTGGGTCAATTACAGTTTTTCAATGGGCCCGTGTCACCAAATACACGAATGGTAATAAGATTGTCATTAGGTCAAAAAGGGTTTCAATGGGCTCATGGGTCCCAAAATACATGAAGATGGTAATGCTTCCGCAACTATACGAGATATATAGGTGTTTTTGCTCTCATACTGGAGAGCAATAATTCATCCTCTATGTGACTGCAAATAGATATCCGGTGCGATTGATTTTTATTTAAACAGCCAAGTTGGGTCAAATACAGTTTTTCAATGGGCCCGTGTCACCAAATACACGAATGGTAATATCTCGTCAACCACTCGAGCTGTGTTTGTGTTTTTCGGCTCATTTTGTGTAGCAATGCATCCTCTTGTAGCTACAAATCGTCATTACTTACGCTGCAAGGTTGGGTCAAAAAGGGTTTTCAGTGGGCCTTTGGGCCCCAGAATACATGAAAATGGTAATATCTTTTCAACCACTCGAGCTATATAAGTGTGTTTGGTATTATTTTGTAGAGCAATTTATGCTCTGTCGTCATCTACTTTAAAATTGCGGCACAACAATCGGTATATCTTCTCAACTAATCCAGCAACGCGGCTGATATGCTTTGGCTCAATTTGTAATTCAGTGCTCAATATAGCTATGCACTCTCTTTTTTAAATTACATTTTCAACACTCAGAATTCACCATTCTTCGATTAGGCAATCTCACTGTCTTGGCGATAAGACAATCTACTCTACAAAATCCTTGCTACTATTAAAAACGTTTGTTTCGTTTATCAGTTAGTTTCAGCAGATCGCCATTCATTTCGTCGGTCAAGCACGCAACTGAGGGAGTCTTTGGTTATAAGTATTAATTTAGTTACATATTGCAGAGTATCATCATGAAAGCTAGCTGCCCTCTCGTTGTGAGTTTTGGCCATAATGAAGGTATATTTATCGTGACTGCTGTGCAGCTATGTTTGATCACATACTATACGTTTCGTTAAATGATTTCATTCCTTTCCTAGGATATTTCGCCTGCTGGTCAAGCTTTCAAAAACGTTATATACTAGATGTCTGAGTCTGTTACCTCTCCACCCTTAAGAAACGTTAAAAAGCCTCAACTTTTCAGAAATTACAATAATGGAGTAAACCCGAAAATGGGTATCGAATAAAACTTGGCGGTGCGACGTGATGATAATGGAGAGTACCCACGCTTCCAAACCAACTGATCGAGAATATAGTGATATATGTGCATGGCGATGCTGAAAAGCGTCCATCAGTTAAACTTTTCATCAACCCTCGGCTCTATCAAGAGCCGATGATAGCTGACTCTACTAAACAGTGTAACAATCTTTAGCTTTTCCACTGTTTTCGTCTGAGGTACATGGCGTAGTTTTCAGCCTTTTCTTCCTCCGGGTTTATGGTGCACACTGTTGATGCTTGCACCTCCGATTTGGACACTCTTCAATGTTTAGGCCTTCGCTTTTTAGGAGAGGTATGAGATAGGCGTAACCATATCCCAAAATAGTGTTAATTTTCGCATCTGTACTCCGGAATTCCGATAACAGCGTAACATTACTCTGGAAAAAACGGGCCGGCCGTAACAAATCGTCTTTTATCAATTGAATTGTTGCATCAGTGGTATAATAATATCGCAAAATAAAGATGTGTGTCACGAAATCACGAACATGGGTGTTCTTTCAGCTTACTTCCGAAGATATGTGTGTACTGGCTACCCTTCGAGCGTTCTCTGGGACTATTGCGTGCTCTCCAGGGTCACTGTGGCAGCCAGACCATCCATAAAAATTTGACGCGTTACCTCCAGACGTCAAACCAAAAGAAAAACGATCACATTATCGCAAAACACTAACATACTCTTATACGAAAGCTTATAATACTCATCTCAAAATCCAAAACCAACCATTGCAATATCGATAAGTATTTAACACTTTGAGTTAGCTATAATGCCACACCCAAATGTCAGATAATGATTGATAACGTTTGATTGTCGACCCTCTTCGATAACCCGCCATGGAACTGTCCAATACTAGTGCAGAGCATCATCACTTATTAGAATTTTCAGCGGCAACTGTTGGGGAAAATTCAAGCCGAAATTCAACAAGGACACAAACAGTTCAAAGGTTATTATTGTATCTATTATGTTTATATTTGGTACCTAACCATCTATTTAGGACTGTTATACAACGTAAGAAGCTGTATTGTCAATGTGGGCTGACGCACGGCAAAAATAAATTTGACTCAACGGTTCAAATTATTAATATTGTTTGTAGTATTATTTCCAAATATTAGAGCGCATCTTCCGAACTACATATATTGCTTCCAATTTGGTTAAGTTGATTTTGAAATATTTTAGGATTTAGCTTTGTTTGAAGACGGCGATGAAACTTTGGTTGGCGATCGCGGTGTTGCCATGAGCGGTGGACAAAAGGCACGGATTAATTTAGCCAGGTATCTAAAATCTGTCGTAGTATTTAAGTTTTAGTAGATATATTGAACTTGCTTTTATTCCTAGGCGATCATGTGAGAATATTATTTTATATACTATCATTATTAGCGACAAGACTGAACGTATTTGCGACAGTAGTAGTACTTTAAAGGTCTGATATTTGACAATTTTAATTCTTTACTGCTACCAGGTCTGAATAATGTAAATTGATTCCGAATGCATTTTGAAATTAAAACTGCTCAGTTTTTCACTGTAACCAGTGAAATTATTGCTTCTATGGTTATTCATTAGTTAAAAGCTAACACGTTGGAAAAGTTGGACACGCGATAAGTTGGAATTTGAAAAATATACTTTATTATTATCCTTGATCAAGTGTTATAGTATTATTATTGCTTGAGTTTCTTGAGACTTTTTAGCCATACATCTCGACATTTTGGCGCGTAAACTCGAAGTTTAAGAATCTGACTTAGCTGAACGTTAAAATTGGTTTTTAAAATTTGAAAAATTGTTCGAATAATATATTACTTTTTAGGGCGTTGTATCAAAACGGTGACATTTATCTTCTTGACGATCCGCTAAGTGCTGTTGACGCAGCAGTTGGCCGATATATATTTGATAAGTAAGTTTCGGAAAGCTCCCCGGATTATTATTCACTTTGTTAGTCTAACTTGTTCGAAAATACACAGTTATTGCCCCTCTATAATACCCCCACCTAATCATGGCGTTGTTTGCTCTGTTTATTCTCGGGAGTGCGGACTTAAGTCATGATAACAGAGGCAAGATAATAACATCTCAGAAGCGAGGACGAAACGGAGCGAGCGTAGTTTATTGTGTGTTGAACCGGCTTCTCCAATGTTGGGGCTCGCATTTTCCGGCGCCCCTGGCAAAAAACGAGTGCCCCCGGTTGGGAATCCTGGTAAAAGTTGTCCCCTCTGCCAAATTTTTGCCTCCCATGCCCCGGTAAAAACGGTCCCAGTTGACATAATAATTTGGCTAAAAAATCCTTCCTGAAGTTAAAAGTTTGATTAAATTCTAGAAAAAATTGACTGAAAAGTTGGCATCACTTCGCACCCTCTGGCAAAATCCGGCGCCCTCCCCCAGTTCCGAACAGAAGTCCCACGGCAAATACACCTGGCAAAATTTACAGCGAATGGAGTAGCCAGTGTAATCACATTTCACAGTCTGCGTTTGATGTATATACTACGCTAAAGTCTCTGGAATACTTGAAGCTGAATAAAGATGGGTTGATATAGGAGCTTAAGGAAGACTACCCATTGTGCATGCCAAAACCTATAATAGCTTATCCGAAGCCGATCGCATTACCAAATAAGAGACTGCAGACGAATTTTTTTTCTGTAAATTTTGTTTGCCGATGATTGGTCGACTTAAATCTCTTGAAGAGACCTGAAAAGGTACGGTACAGTAATATTGGATTTTAGATGACCACAGCATCGTATTCCACGTACCGAAACCCATATTGTAGAGCATCCTCGATTCCCTGCACGCAATATATAACCAAACGAACCAGGACAGACTACGCTTTGTAAATCGAGTTCATCCACAGTAAAACCCATGAAATTTCCCAACAGGTGTAATGTAGTCAAGTTAGATTCTACATAAAACCGTCGTATTCCGCGTGCTTTATAAGCTATATACACGCGCTGTAACGTAAACACACGAAGTTCGAAAAATGTTGTTTTTGGTAAACGGTCTCGAGTCATATTTGCTCCAACAGCGTCACATAAAAAGTGTTGTTCAGTAGAGTTGTGGATCTCGATGAGCTGATTCAGGTATTATGCCTCTATGGTGACATATGGGCTGCGAAACACATGTGCCCGCACTGTCTGGTTTGGCAAAGAACTTGAAATATTCTAATAATCTCTCCACAGGACTAAAATCTTAGCTGGGGATGCAACATGGCGGAGCTTAATATACCTTCGTGGAATTTTCGTCAGGTTACCAAAAGGGAACCGCACCGCCCAGGTTCACTGAGTGTTTTTTATAATCGCATTTTTTCGTCTTTTCCATGTATTCACATCTAAACATGTACGTCCTTGTTTTTGTTGCATATTTGGAAGTTAAATACTGGAAATGCATATTTCTGCAGGGCGCACTTCAGTTTACTTAGGATTTTGTCATAAATAGTCCTAATGTAAGGTCTAGTATTGAAATTCGTTAGCATGACTTGGGGGCCTGTGTGGAGAGGCCAAATATTGGCCTGCCATTTTGATCCGGAAGATGAGGTCGGAGCTGTTAACGTTCACAAAGGGCGCATAGTCATCACTTTTGGTAACGAACAAAAATATCTTGTCGGATTCCGTTGGTTTCGAAAATGAGTTATGACTCACAACTAAAACAAAAGAAATTTTCACTATCTATTCCTAACTGGCTCCTCCACATTAGTTAGTTGGGGGCCCTGGCAAAATTTAGCTTCTCTCGGCAAAATTTTGGCTTACTCCCCCGCCGGCAAAAGCATCCTCACAAGTTGACATATAAAATTTAGAATTTTCTATAAAAATCACTCTCTGAAGTTAAATATTTGATTGAAAAAGTTGGTTGGAACCTTGATTTTAACGCTTTTTTATAAATAATTGTGTTTTTCGCAGAAAAGTATCAAATTTTGAAAATGTGTAGATTTTTACAATCACTTCTCCCCCAGTTCAAGCCAGGGGACGCACCACTTAACTCCACCTGGCAAAATTTTTGCAAATGGAGAAGCCATCCTAGACGCCTCAGTGGAAACTCAGCTTGTTTCGTTGGCTTCGTCTCGATTATTATTTCCGTAGTGGCTCCGTAACATTGTAAAACATGGTGTAGTCGTAACATTGAGTAATGTGCTTGCGAAAATAATATTGCTGTATTCAGAGTGGTATGATTTTATTTGGTTTCTTTTTGTGACCAATAATAGGTTATAACTTCCGGGTTTCTAGCTTATGAAATTTCTTTTAATATTCTTTATGTTTTATTAAAAAATTAGCTATTTAAGACTATAAGGAATTAAAGTGCCTGCCAGAAATTAATTATCGATGCTCTCTTGATGGTTGCTCGTTGCTCGTAACGTGTTCAATCACTTGTCGCTCTCTCATAAAGGAGCATCCGTTTGTGGCGCTTACTGTTTTCAGACGGGTACATAGTTCTTGCAAAAGCTTGTTCGTCGTACCGAAATAATGAAAATAATTCTTGTTTTTACACAATACAGTTTTAATATCATATAGTATATTATTTATATATTATATTATATTAGTATATTGTTTGAACGTGCAACACTTTGTTTCATCCTAGAACTGTTCACAAATTTAGTCTTCATAGGTTTGAAATTTTTATAAGAAAATAAACTATTAGCTATTACTGTGTAGAATTATTTACAGCACACAAATAATGACTGTCGCCTATCGGGTGACCTGCGTTTATTTTTGTCAATACCTTGGTTGTCTCTAGGATCATGATTAAACAATATTTTGTACAGTAAAAATGGTTCTGGAAACTCTAAACTAAGGATGCGCTGTTGCGAATGACTTTGAATTTTATTTTACCAAGACAGATTCCTATAATAAAAATGGTGACACGTGTTGCGAATGTTTTATATTTGTTCGTTGTGTATTATGTGACAATGGCCTGGCATAATTCCATTAATTTGATACTATTGACATTGTAATGAATGTCAAAAATTTCAGCTATTTAGATTATGAATTTGTGTTTTTGAGGGTTAAAATCATTGAAGGGAGATCTAGTTCTGGTGCCATTTAGTAATTATTTGTTATGTTTTGAGAGTGATAATAAGCATTCTTTCGCTTAATTTGGTAGTAAAGTGGTGGCTTGTGAAAGCCAATATTTTGCTTCGGTAAAATTAATTGTGGTTGTTACATCAATATTGTTCGACATTGGCTAAAGTATACAATTACCGCTGTCTTGACGAAAATTATTGTCAATAGTAATAATAAAATATTTATGCCTATAATAGTTCAAAACGCTTGGTTTTGAAAATTCTATTGACCACATGAGTCAGATACTTTCTGGATTCGGTCATTCGTATTTCATGCATTGAGATTCAATAGTCTCTTATTAAATTGTGCATCCAAAACGTTCGTTTGCTTGTTATGTTTTGTTAAGTATCATTTTATTGCATTCAGATGTATCCGCGGCCATCTAAAATCAAAGGCAAACGTGTTAGTAACACACCAAGTACAATTCTTGGAATCAGCCGATCGAATTTTGTTGATCAAGAACGTAAGTCTAGAGCTTTTGGTTTTCGACGTATCAGATGACACGGAGTTTGGCACATTATTGCGATTTTACTCTCTGTTTTCCTTTTTCCAATTCTCGCAAAACAATAAACGCTGTTTGCTCAACGTTCTGTTCATCTGCGCGCTTTGCTATGACACTGTGCGTTTTATATTGGTACGTAACTCGTTAGCCGGAAGTGCAGCAATCATTTGTGGTGAGTGGTGTTAGGCAATAACAATAAATGTGGTAAAGATAAGTTTGATTCTTATGGTTTCTAAACTTTTAGACAGGCAAACAGACCCACTAATCTGTACTCAGTTGTAACTAAGGGTACTCGTCACTTTTGCAGTGACGCTGTTAGATGCTACATAGTGAGACACATCATTGCGGAAAATTAGAAATGAAGTTGTTGATGTTTCAATAAAAATTTGCAAAACTACATATTAAAACATTTCAAATCTTATAAATCAGGAACCGATTTAGGGATGCAACTAAATTCGTTTACAGATATGGTAGATTAGATTTCGAATAGAGTGGGTATACTTAAGGCTACTCGAAAAGCATAAGTGTTTCCTTTATGTGTAAGCGATTCAACACCGTAGTATTGTAGGTTAAACAACTCCGCTGCGGTTCTTACAATCAGTTCGAATTTTGCTGTTATCCGCCGTAACTTGGCTGTTAGTGGATACTTGGTTGAAATTTTTGGAGGAATATGACATAAGTCTTGTGTTGCTACTTATATACCACTAAAACCGTTCCTATGAAGAAATATCTTAAAATAAGTTTATATTTGTGTGCAAAATATATCTAATTACGTACTGTAATCTTTTAATCGCGGGTCTGATTTGATGCTTTTCTTCGCTGTGCATAATTATCATTACGTTGCCGAGGGACTTCATGCAAATTCTCCCCTAGCTTCACTTTTTACAAGAAGAGGATTAAAATTTGTTTTCAAGTCAAGCTAACCAAAATTAATTGTCAGGTGGCGTTTCAGAATTTTCTGTGAGGGTGCATTCAGTTCGTGTCCGTTACAGAATTTCGGCTTGATATGACTTCTCCGTGGGACTTTTGTAGTTTCGTCGGATAATAACGTCCGACTTTGAAAGTAAAAAAATATTATTTAATATTTTAAAATTATTTTTCGGATCTAAAAACTCATTTCAGTATTCCTCGAAAGTATTAAAGTGAGTGATGTTCTCAATTGGTTAAGCGGGTAATATTCAGTGCCTTATACGTAAGAAAACAATGTATTGAAATGTCAGTAAACATTACAACACTTGTAGCCATGACGTTATTCACTGTAACATACATTCAAGTACGATGCGCTCTATTTTAGGCTTAAATTTCCACATTGCGTGGTAAATAAAAAAACTGGCTTTTAAAAATAGATCTAGACTAACATCTTTATAAAGTCTTTCCACTTTAGAAACCATTAAAGTAGTTTTTTGAACTTCAAAAATACACACTTCACTTTCGTAAATTTCTTTCTATCTTTCAATTTGCAATGAAAAGCCAAACGTGGTGAGCAACCCCGATATAGAACGTTGCACAAAAGCATAATTTTAGTGACGGTTAGGGTTATGGCCTCATTTTGTTGGTACATTATTTGGAAAATCGTCCCCAGAGTCTTCCAGTCTGCATTTAGGCCAAAGATCCTGACGTGCTTGGGCAAATTCATTGTATGTTGACATTTAGTATCATTTTTTCCACCTTTTTCTTGTCTTGATACTTTATGTTAATGCCAAGATTGAGTCTTCTGTACAATCACAAAGATCTTTTTAGCTTCCGATAATGTTGTCCAGTTTATACCACAAAATTTATTACTCTTTTATTAATATTATAGGGCGTAGTCGTTGCATCAGGTACATTTGCCGAGCTGAAAGCGATGGGTGAAAAATTTTCCCAAATTATTTCGGAAACAGAATCTTCGTATGAAGCAATGACCGCTGCGTCCTATAAAGAGATGCCATCGCCTCCTTATCGTGAACAAAGTTCAGAAACTTCGTTTTCTTCCAACAGCATGTCGCCAACAAAACACAGCACCCCAAAACGTAGAAACAGAACTGGCTCTAGCAAGTCAGACGTGAGTGGCAACTGTCCGGCAAGCATTCCGTTTGTTGGATTCGCATCGCCGATTAATCAGTCTGAAAAGCAGCGAGCACAGCAAAAACAAGATTCCGGTGATGCGTCGAGTTTGGGATCGCCCAACGAGTACTCGAAGCTCGAGGATACAACAAACCAACGAATGGATGATTCTGGTGATTTAATGAATCAAACGCTGTCTTCACATGCGTCGATGATGTCGATTGTTTCGATTCCTGTAAGTCTAAAGATAATTCTATGGAAAATGGAAACGACCTCGAACGAGCAATAGCGTATAATTGCAACTATGCATTTGCTAGGAAGTCAACATAAAGTGATTTTATGAAACATGGATCCGGTAGTGTAACGTGGTGTTTTTAACTGAATAAGCTGTGCTGTAAATTGTGTATTAATAAACATCCTGATGTAATTATGACAAATTTGTCATAGTTTGAGTTAGAATACTATAAATCAACCAATATTAATCTGTAAACATCAAACTTTAATATTATACTATACATCAACTGTGTATTGTTTGCTCTAGTAACTAGAATGTGGGTCAACGGACGATTGCAAAGCTAGCGTTATCACTGCGAGCAAGCGACGTTTATATTCGCAAAACCGTTTTTCAATCACCATATCATCATTTTTGACAGCCCTAAAAACCTCTGCTGTCGCAGATCCAACAAGTTACAGAGATTGAAATACATAATCATACGTAGATCAAAATGAAGTCCCATGAAATACTGTTTCATGCCAAAAAGTGTATATTGGTCACAGATACACTCAAATAAATCACTTCATCGTTTTCAGCATCATCTAAAACCTTTGTAATAGCAGATGCGACAAAATATAATATTGAAAATGCCGAAATCAATGCCGAATGCATTGCTATTCCAAAAAGGGTAACTAAGTCATATACACGTTCAAGTTTATCACTCCATCCTTTTCAGTATTCTCGAAAACCTTCGAAATAATAGATGCAACAAAATATTACGTTGCAATTTAAATAACGAAATCATATCTGGTTCTTGTGGGGGATGTGGTTTCACAGGATACAGAAACATTCCAAAAATACAACACTGATCGCAGATTCGTTCAAATAAATCACTTCATTGTTTTGAGCGACTTTGAAAAGCTTTATAGTGACAACGTAATGCTAATTAACGATTATTTAAATTATAAAAACGGTTAAAATGGTCCTTTTGCCCTCCAATTTTGTACTTGTATCTCCTTATCCGCGATTCTGTCGACAACATTTGTCAAGAAATTTGTAGATCTTTCCACATGAACATAATAGAAACACGATATTTTTTGTTACGAGGACTGCGTCTTGAGATATAACTAAACATTGATCGAAACCGATCGAAATTTCGTTTAATCGAAAAAAATCGAAATTTTGAAATTTATCTAATTGCACGAAAATAGAAAACGATCGAAATCGACCGAAATTTCGTTTAATCGCAATCGATCGAAATTTCGTTTAATCGCAATCTATCGAAATTTCGTTTAATCGAAATCGACCGAAATTTCGATCGATTGATTATTTTGCACTTATGACGGACCAGACTGTAAGCTGTCATATGCAAAAGACCGAATGGGAATATCTTGATTCATTATTGAGATATTTAAAAAACCTAGCCGGACGGAAACAGTAAAATTTATCAGTGCGCATGCAAAGAAATATGCTTGCTCGCTTCGCTGGCTGCGCAATAACTACATTATTTATGTAGCGGTTCTGTAAAACTGTTAAATGCTTACCGGCCAGGAAACTCTTCTTTTGTCTTTTCTAATCCGATCTGTAATACTATAGTTCCATATATTAATTTCTCAAGTCAAAAATGAAATAGCCTTTTCACCTGTGCCATGAATGACAACGTATGCGGTACAGCATGATAAACCGGAAACTGACACAATCTAGGACGTTGGTGTAAACTAGAGGGTCCTGACGGGTCAGGACCCCTCAAAAATTAGGTTGGGGATCCGTCGTGGGACCCACCCCATATTCTCGTACCTTGCTAATTTTGTCAAAGTCGCAGAATTCTCCGCGCACCATCGGTGAGGTGGCTAAATGTGGCTTGAGGGGTGATCCATACTTTACGGTGGGGGTCCGGCATTCACAAGGGGTGACCTCTACTCCTTATAAACACCTACGCAACGTAGTCTTGAAACGGAGCCAGCGGAGTTTCTACTAAAGGCGGTAGTTTAAAAATAGTGAAAATTTCTTTGTCTGTCGCTGTCAGTCATAAGTCTTTTTCGGATGGACACATTTCAATAACTTTTTTGTTCGAAACCAAAAGTGACGAGGATGTGCCTTTTAGTTGAACGCGAACAGCTCCGGTCCCATCTTCGGAGTCAAAATAGCAGGACAACAGGTTTTTAAGGGTTCTTTGCCAAATATGGCCACGCATAGCAGTCTTTCGCAGCCCATATCTCGCGAAACAGGCTTCGCATCGAAAAAAGGTACAGAATCTGCGCATCGATATCTACGACTTCGCTGACTACGACACTTTTGTGCGACCATTCTCTGAACCGCTGTGAGCCTGAATATGGTTCATCGACCCTCTGTCAGGATTAGCGACTTTTCGGATTTTGCCGAGTTATTGCTTGTTTTTATCTTACAATTTGTATCTGGTAGGCTATAATGCATGCTGGACACGATGGTTTTGCAATCTGGAGTCCAATTTGACTATATTATACCTTTTCATAGTGTTTCAAGGGGTCTTACTGTAACGATGTTAGTGTTAGGCGTGTATGTTTGAAGAAGGAAAGGCAAATGGATGTATTGAAAGGCCAATGTAATCTCAATCGGTAGTGTGGATATAGACGCAAACTCGAAAGTAGCACTCAGGACTTAAGATAACGCTCGTTACTACGTTACCAATACACAACGACAACACACTACAAGCAGAATAATTATATAAGTATATATAAATTGATTGAGGTAAGAACAGGGATGGTAAGATCCAATGCCTATCCTTAGCAATATGAATATATAATATAAGTGACACACAACCACCAAATACTCACAAGCACCAGTAAATTTTCGCTCGCAAAGCCGTATACGTATATTTGTGTTGATTGAGTTAAGAAGAGGGATCGTAAGATCCAAGTCCTAGCCTTAGATTGAATACACGTATACGCTGTATCGGAGCACTAGTGTGCTCTCGCAACAACACTGTAGACTGAGTTCCACAGAGGCTAGGTTCAGAAATGGAGCACCAGTGTGCTCTCAATAAGCGCTTAAACTGGAGCACCAATGTGCTCACAAGACACAATGCAATTGAAGCACTAATGTGCTCTCGATACTCAATTACAGATGAAGCACTAATGTGCTCTCAAGCATAGAAGCACCAGCGTGCTCTCAGATACGTGCAACTCAGTCAACAACGCTGTATAGAAGCACCAACGTGCTCGCTCGCAAAATTGTTTAAGTTATAGAGGAGACCGCTTGGTCGTAAGAATAAAGTGAACACTTACCAGTAGATAGGCACTTTGGGACTGAGGCCCCGATCAATACCTGACTTGATCTTTTATACCTACTAAGCTGCCTGGGAAACCCCAGGTTGCTGGGTGTTATTCTTAGAATTTGGTAGAAAATACAGCTTGACTTTAGTGTATCAACCTACATGCTAGTTATTTTTAGAAGTCTTACCAGGAATTCAGGACATTTTTCTATGTTTACCACATTTTGCGGTGCCACAACATTCTGATTTTTGCTAAATTTGTTAATGCGTTAAAGCATCATTTAGTTGACATTTAGGTAAAATTTATTCTAAGACCAAAAAAAATATTCGAGAAGAACCAAGCCAGTCCGCTAAAATTAAAATAAAAAGTTTTTTTTGATGTTTATGATAGCATGTGGTGATCTATTTTTATAATCAATTATCGTTAATTCTTTGAACAATGTTTTCGAGCAAAATCGCGCTTAACATGAAATTTAATGTGAACCCACGCGATGTGCTGCAAATACCCTTAAAAACACTTTGATGTTTTCGACTCACGCGACCGCAAAGACCGAAGCAGTCTACTTTATGCTAGGCTTTTCTAAAATCATGAGGTAATTTTATGACTTGACATTTAATAAAACCAATGGAAACAAAGAAACTATTTCACCACTCGGCGTAGCACAAAATCTTTATGAGTTTACTCTATGTTTACGAATTAGTTAAACAGCGAGGGTCTGTTTCTTAAAACGAAAAATTATAACTAAAAATATTAAATTTAAAACAGCCTATTTTCAAAATATACTCATATACATACGAATCAGGGATCGACCGGTACCAAAATTTACCGGTACCGGTACCGGTGCTGAAAAAATACCGGTAAACCGGTACCGGTACCGGTACCCAAATTGTCTGCCAAAAAAGTTTCGCTCGTTTAGTTATACTGTGATATATGCATGTTTCTGGTGAAAAAGATAACACGTAGATATTCATAAGTTTTATTTTCAAAATGTTCAAAATCAACGTAACAACAACATTTATAAATGCAATAGTTGTCCATTAAAATTGTATATAACCCATATTCATATGGAAACTTTTCTTCTGTAACAATGTTTTCAGTTTCCAAAAAACAGTTTGCAAGTACATACGTATGTGTCCCAAAGTTTCAGAACAAAAACCAAACTGGTATATGGTAATTTATACATTCTACTCCTTGGGCAAAGCCAAGCTATTGTAGTGGCAAGCCCTTAAGTTGAACTTCGGTCTCAGTAGCTTATCCACATTCTCTGGGAGCAAACGGTTGCGCTCTACACAATTGACGTCGCCGGCTGTTCTAAACAGACGTTCGCTTTGCACACTCTCAATAGGGAACGCAAGATATCGTTGGGCGAGCTGAAAAAGGATATTTACCGTGCTCAGGATAAATGATATGATATGCCACATTTGGTCCGTATATACGCACTTAGTGGACGTGGCATGTTAGACGCGTTATTCTCAGAAACTGTCAACTGAGTATACGGGTTATTGTGTCAGTCATTCATAAAACAATTGTAACTGTCAACTAAGCAAAACTATGCAAATTTTCCATGTTTTGTTATGCAACTAAACTTTTTTGACCAATTACAGACATTAGCAGATGAAAAAGAAAATATAATATCCCTTTCAACCGTTTAATTTCGTTAATATATGGCACGAGATAAATCATGATCAAATCAATAGTGACAGTTAATTTTCTGTTCAGACAACATCCTACCGGAATAAGCCTCTGAACCAACCCTCGCAACACGATTTCACAGACTCTAGATATGCCAACTGCTCCCTACAACATCTTGGCGGAACTAGATTCGAACCAAACCATCCTCAGCTACACGATTGCACGCCCCCCCCAAATATGCCAGCTGCTCCCGACATTATATCGCAATCAGCAACTAAATTATCCTCCGCTACACTATTGCATACCCCCAAATATGCCAGCTGCTCTTGAGAACCATCCTGCTACCGCAATCAGCTTCAAACCACCCTCCGTCAGCATTCAAATCGATAGTGTGTTATATAATACACCACCGCTACAACTCAATGACGTCACCTAAGTAAAAACAAAAATCAAAACATTCGAACAAAAACATCATTTACTGCAACAACGCTCTGTTCCAAATGTTCATCTTCAAACGTGTTCAAAATTCGAGTGAAGGAATTAGAAATAAATACGTATACATGTCAATAAATGATAACAAATGAGTCACTTGATTTGCAACTAAACATTGTCGCTGTTCTTATCCGTAAGCTAGTAAAAATTTTAGTACCGGTACCGGTACCCCGGTACCGGCCGGTACCGGTACCGGTATACCGGTCGATCCCTGATACGAATATATATATCACTAAATACAAACACAGATACTCATGCGCATTCCCAAAATATACGTGCATCGTTATGCACATGTGTATTTTTAACTTGCAAGAGTCATAGACAGTCAGCAATAGAAAAAAATGAAAAAAACGACAAACATTGTCAGGGTTGACACGACCTGTTAATGGCCCCTCGTGGAACCACCAAAATAACTTAAATCGGGTGAGGTGGAACTACAGTCTGACATTTACCGTATTTGTTACAACTTCAGCATAAACTGCTATCGCGATGGGGTAATCCCTCATCAAACAGGTCCCAATGTCCGAAAAATACTAATATGAAAGGTTATCCACGAATAGAAGTGGATTCGATAGCCGGAGCGATATAACAATCTGTCAAACTAGAACTGTGCTTAGCATTTGAAGCAGGCTTGCATAGTCAATTTATAGTGGAAATAAAAACCTCAACGTGAAAATTAGAGCTAATGCAGCGTGCATGCGTCTTAATATAAATAGTGCTCAGAAAAGTTGTTGACAATTTTATATCAAACTTTGTATAAGAAAAAATGTTGATAAGTGCTAAAGCCCTTTAGAGCCATCTAAATCTTAAGTTAAACACAGATTTAAAAATTGATAACTTATAATTTACGCCGGCAGACGTTGAATGCAAGTGGCCAAGAACCAGTTCCAGTCAAAATAACCACCACGCGCTACGTTCCACACGATAGGACAAGAAAACCGAAACCACGATACTTTATGCCAACCGATCGATAATACGTGATGTAACTAGACTTTTCTTGCGGTGGTTGATAAAAATAAACCGCTTCGTATTACGATCCGAATCGGCCTCAGGATTGAACCCGCCTATATGTCGATATTCTGTAAAAAATTTCATGATTAGAGTTTAACATTTTATCACCGAGACGCATAGCAATTTATACAAGCGGGTAGTGTGTAACCAGTAATTATTAGACAACATGCCACGGTCTTGTAATAAAAGAAGTCAGCTAAAAGAGATTCGCCTTAATTATGTAATTCATATATTCAGGGCATACGAACAGGGTGGTCCACTAATAACTAATTTAAAAGGTGACAGTCCTTCATGGGCTTTGTTTAACAACAACCTACTCTTGCATAGCAAGTATTCAATTCAACATAAACCCACAATTCACTAACAATCAATATTTTCGTGGATGTTTATTAATACAGTGCCGCATTCCTCAATTTCTAGAAAGAGTTTACACATGCATATCCATACTTATACACCCGTATCTCGTTGCACCCGACTCAGGCTTTAAGAAACATTCACGAATTTAAAGATCACCCACGTTCCTGAATAACGACAGTTACGTGTGTATTCGACCCGACTACAGCTATTCAAGTATTACTCAACGAGCCAGTAAACATAAAGTACAACTGCTGATTTAGAAAAGTATTCATTAACGCAATGTCAACTCTATAAATCGTAGAAGTTGCGTCCTAGCTTGCGCAACACCATCAACGGTAATCACAATGTAATGACACCGTCGTTATAAAAAATATTTATATGATGTCCAAGATAGCACCGACCCCTTTTTTCGGTAAGACATCGAAACATGGTCAGATTCCGTTTAGTGACGGAGACAACATTCACGAAAGGCACATTCCACGTTATATCATTATGATATAGCGTAAGCTTATTACCAACTAGCTAACTAACTAACTAACATTGTTGATGATAGGATGTACGGGAGAACATGCTTAATAATTTGTCTATAATAAATACCCAGCCGGTTAAAAAATTGTTTAAAATATGAGGGTGGACGGCACCGACTTTTATGCCACACAGAATACTTTTTACCCACGGGCAGCATGTTACGGTAGCGACGATGCAGGGACAACACTTCCACCTAGCGGCCAACAAACCATGTAAACGCCTCACATGGTAAGCACAATGCTGAGAAGAAAGAGAAGTCGGAATAACAGGTGTATTCCACATTGGCCAACGCAAACACAAAAAGCAACACATGTCAAAGGATACTATGAAAACAGTAGTATGCGTTCTACACAGTTCATTACGGTTTGGAACACTGAAATCTGGGTTGCCTTGAATTAAATTCACAGGCCGTTTCAGGATTAAGATGACAAACCTAAATTAAAACTCACCTGCAAGTAAATGTGTTTCCGCCGAATAAATATATGTCAGATGCACTATGATATGGGTCGCCAAATTCCACTAAACCGCAATTGCACGCAGCAATTGGACACAGCAATCGCTTTGCTAAGAACTTTCCACTCAAAGGAGTTTACGTATGAAATATATATCTCGGCACTGTTAAAAACGTCTTAACATAAGGCTTTATGAATTATATACTACCCAAGCTCCTTAAATGTAAACGCTTGTATAAAAGACAGTTTATTACACAGAGACTTTGTTTATTTTTTCAACGTTCTAAACAAAAGAAAAAAATTGACCTAGCAGTTTTAGATGCACGAACGCCACATTGATCCTGCGCATACGGTAACCGAGAACATTAGTCATATTGATCACATCGAGCGTAACACCCAGCTTCCTCAGTCAAGCCGTGCACTAAATTGTGGGTATACTCTCAAATTTAAAAATGCAGTGTATATATGTAATCTCTTAGAAAATAGGCATTTGGTCTAGTGACTTTCTGCAAAATTAACCGTTTGCGGCCAAGTCGGGTTTTAGGATTAGACTCGAAACTCTGAAACCAATTTATGTCTACGAGCTGGAGCATGCAATACAGCTATACCATGTAAAGTAAAAGGAAAACGGTTTCTTTAAGTTAAAAAAACACATACGTTTTTTAAGTAGAAACTTCGTAAAAAAGATTCTGCGAAGAGAATCTTTTTCCATCTAATTGTTTAAATTGACCCAAAATGAAGCAAATTTTTAACTAGTCATTTGATATGTTCGTGATTCACAAGTATTTAGCCAAATATGACAGCTGTTGAATCAGGCTAGAAACCTAATTTGGCACCTTCCCCGCTATTGCAAATACCCCAAAAAAATGTAGACGATAAAGTTAACATTCAAAAAAAATCATTCAGTCCTTGCTATAAAATGAGCAAGCATTTGCCTATGTCTACTTTTCCCAAGAACACAAAAGAAACGGCCGCTATCAAGTCGAATTCTATTATATTTTCTTAAACACGGTAACTGCTAAACAAACTAATTAGCCTATCGAGATTTATGTTTTTTTTTGAGAATCTTTACAAAAGTTTCAAGGCACTAAATGGCAAGATACAAAGGCCAATAGATTTAGCGTTGTTTAGTATAAAGAATGTTGTACAAAACTTGCATGTTAACGCCCATTAGCTGACATCTATGGTAAGGTTTCTTCTTTTCTTGAGAATTTGGGTAATGATTTGTTTAAGAGAAATAAAGGCCACAAGAGCAGAGTATATATGGGATTTATTAACTGTTCTCAGGGAATAAATCTGATCGACTTTGTGAACGAGGCACCACCAGTATTTCATGGTTTTGCAACGGGTTTAGGGTCAGTAAACTAGAATTCCAGAATATAATCTGTGTTCAGTTGTTTGGTTATGTCTTACGTAAAGGTCGTCGAAATTGTTTATAAAGATTTTCCGGTAGACTAAATACTTGATGCGTTGTCAGCTGTTCTGATGAGGTTTTAGGGTTTTCAATGGGTTCAGGGTTTAAAAGTTTCAAAGTGACATCAAGCACAGCCTGTCACATGTGATTAAGCAAAAGGGCAACTTAAATATTAAACCACGCTCGCACTGTTTGCCTCGCTTGTAAATACTAGTTCGTGGTTGTTTATATAAATAAGCTTGCCGCAACAAACCTGTTTTATTGAATTAGGCACTTAGGCCACACAAAAAAACACAGCACTGGTGTAAACAAAGATATTACGTCTATCTCAAATTTAACACTGTACAAATAAAGTTCTAGAAATTTTCACCTATGGTTGTAAATTCGAGTATATTGGTCACAGGGAATTGGACCAGACATCGGGTTGATGATTAAATTACTTTGATTTAAGTATCCATTAATGAAGTTTTCTCTTTATGTTTAAACCACTCTTTTTCAAGTATTACAACTACACTTTTGAGATTTTTTTGCTAAAAATCTGCGTGTATAAAACCGACATACTTCAGCTAAAAAAGCTATGGCATGCATTCATACAGAGTAAGGAAATTTTGGGCTCAGATATTATAATCCAAAACATTTATTTATCAAAGCATTAATCATTTCGTATACGTCTTAAACCATCTACGCGGCAGATAAGGACAATTTACGTAACTGTAATAGCACCTTGTAACAAACAAAGATGTGGCCAAAGTTTTATACAAACGAGTAAAAAAACACCAGTAGTTGCAAGGCTGCATGGAGCGCACGACTTAAAAATAAAACCTTATTTTTTTGATGCCACGATGGATAACAAAATTCTTCGAACAACGTACATACAAAAACTGGATGTAAAAAAACATTAGGTAGCAAATGGTTGCATTATGTTGCTGTTGACTCAGCTGGCCGTTGGCTGTAAAACGAAGTCAGAAAGTTCTTGCGGTAGTGCTAGTCCCGGAACCGTTGTGACAAAACAACCAGTTTACTGGATCATACCAATAACAAAATTATTCCCAACCGGATGAGAATACTAGATGATGATCTTATGAATCACAGCTTATACATGAATTTGAGGGACTTAATTACACAACTGCAAGTATATCTAGTTGAAAATTTAAACGGATACCGCAATCTCAATAAAAGTGAGCCACCTTAACGTCACAGGGCTTGTTAAAATAACAACCTCATGCTTGAATTGGTGCGTCAAACACTATTTTAACGGTGGTATAACGAGCATTAGATAGCTTAGGTGTTAATTTTGTGTATATACTAACCAGTTAAACGTTCTGGCATTATTACACAGCTACCTAAGAAATTGGCATAACGAACGTACAACCGCGCAGGTTCAAATATGTTATCTCTGCGAGATCGAGTTTTTTTACTGTAAATGATGGCCGTTAGTACCCTCTCTAAATTTTCCTCTTCAGATCGCTCTTGCTGAATAACCTACCCATAAAAAACGTTTTTCCAACATTGCGTTTGCCGATTTATATACAAAATACAGTCCGTGGTCTGTAATTTAGGTTCGCAACAACACTATGAATTTTTTTTGGAATTATTTTGTGCGATCTATTACGGCTAAAAGCTTCACTGAAAATAATACTATTCTTCCGTTGACGAATTAAGCATATATAGCCGTTTTTTTTTGAAAATATATCCAGAATAAGATTGGTTTTATCGAAAGTGCTTTGACGGATACGTTGAGAACTGTTCTAACTACACCGCAAGCCAATAGCTGCGGAAACGATTAGCCTCAGCAAAGCGATTAAAAGTTTCTGCTAAACAAATCTTCGGAAAACAATTCCTACCACACTGTTTGAATGGGAAACCGTTATCAATTGCCAATTCTACTGTTATCAACGACTATATAATGCTACACAAACCAGGAATTGGTTATCTACAAGTTTTTTTATCTGAAATAGCGGCTAGATTAATATTTACAGATTGTGACCTGACGGGAAATTTGTTTTATACGAACTACACTTTTTATTTATGAGCCACCAAAATGTGATTCGGCCTTACGATTACGTGCTGCAAACGCTACAACCCTGCATGATCGACTCAACATGTCAATAAGCTCCCTGCTAATGCATCAAGAATGTGACTTTGCAACATATAGTCGGTTAGAAACATCAAGAATTTGAATCAATAGTCATGACTATTCGATCAGTATCAGCTATAACAAAACTTTAAATAAAGAGTTAGGCATGTAGAGCTGGTAAATTAATGAGCTTAGAAGTTGGTTTAACTTAAATTTAGGTACGTCGCTTATAACAAGAGTTTGTCACAACAGGAAAATACGTATGCTTTATACAATACGTTATAGGACAGTATAATTTTGGCAAACGGTTCTCCTAGAAGATTACAACAAGTATAGTTTTTTTTCTACTAACAGTGTATTGTCTGGATAGCTTCAAAAAGGAAATATACAAAGTCACATTCCTATACACATAATAGCATTCACAAATTTGGAGTATATAACACCATTTCAATGATGCCCGCGCAGACTCCTTAGTTTTACCTCATACTTCACGTGGAAATTTCATATATAGTTATTTAATCTCAACTTTAGCAACTACTCAACTGAACACTCCACATTTCATCGCTATGCAGTTAACTCAATAACAAATAACATGGATGTTACCAACAACAAAGATTTAAACGTAAGGAAAACCAAATTGCACTGGTTTTATGGATATCCGTTTCGTAACTTAGGAATCTCAGCACGACATCAGCAATGATCCAGCAAAAGATTATAACGCACATACTGTCGAACTTAATGCTTAGAAATATAGAATTAACGATTTTCACAAAAAAACTACCTTCAATGGTTTCTCAATAAATCTTGAGAGAGAAAAAACTACATATATTCATCTATTAAAACAACATCGTTAGCAGTTGTTGAGGACGATGTATTTTAAGCCGATATTTCACAGCAAAGGATACGACCAGTAAAATTTAAAACACCACCACCACAGAGTTTTGTTGTGTCTATCTTTCGAACTAGCGATGAAAAAAAACGTGATGCTTAAACTACCCGCTGTTCACTTCTAAAAATACATCGAGAAACAAGCTTATAAAACTGGTAAAAACAATAGTGCACGATTAGCATGCAATGCTCCAAGACAATCTGCATTAAACATTTGGCTGAGGCAATGCAAAAAAAACGCTGATGCAACTATTATTTAATGTGTCACATCCAAGTAACTGAGAATAACTATGAAAATAAACGGCGTGAGTTTTCCCCTATTAGTACTATTTTGCAAAACTAAGTACAATTCGTGGACATTAGGAAACGCGCAAAAAAATAACTTTTTACGTAATACTAATACACACTTATACCTGCTATTTGATTGGGGTCACTTTTCGTAATAAAAACGCGCTATTAAATTTAGAACAAATTTAAAATTGAAAAATTACATAAAGGACAGCCCTGGGCAGTCGACGCTACTACCCTTACCTGTTGCTATTTCGACAAAATTTCACAAATGTTTATAATTATAATGGACAATTCGCACTTTTTTAAGTGTTTTAATTGCGGTGTCCTTATGTTTTTTCTTTTATACTATGCGCAATTCACATTCACATAAAGGCGGGATTATTTTTAAAATAAACAGTTTGACATTTTAACAATTTTTTTTCTTCAACGTCTGCGATGCCGTTACATGTTCCATTAGTAATAGCATAACAGCGATAGAAATCGTCGGCACTTGCTGTAATAAAGATTCCAAAAGCTGTACCGTTCGATCAGTAATAGTTTGATGCATGTATCTAAAAATAGCAAGCAAAACAAGTATAAGAGTGCGGATTAGTCAAATTATCCCACAAAAAAACCGCACGTGCTCCTGTCACATTACGGTCGACGAACCGAATTTCCAAAGTGTGCGTTTTCATTTGTCTGATTATGTATTGCGTGCAGGGCATCAAGAATGGTCAAAATGTAGGTTTTTCTGAGCGATGAAATGATTTGGTTATCTTATGTGCAACGTGCATATTTCATGTCTTTTCACGTGTTTTCAAGGGTTTTGGTCAATGAACCCGATTTCCAGACTATAGTCTGTCTCCAGTTGTTTGGTTACATATTGCGTACACTACTGCAAGTATTGTCTATATAGGTTTTTCGGTAAGGTGAATACAATGGTTTGGTTATCTGGAGACCAGCACAAATACTTGTTGCATTTTCAGTTGTTTTCGATACGTTTATGATCGACAAGGTTTTAGGATTTTCAATGGGTTCAGGGTTCAAGATGTTTTGGGATCAAATACAGCCTGTTACAAATGATTAAACAAAATGACAACTTAAAAATGAAACCACGCTCGCTGCTTTTCACCATCGCTTGCGAGTTATTTGTCAAATTAATACTATTTGTACGATGTTCGTTTATGCTTTTTGGTAGGCGTGAGCTTACTATTTGTTTTCATAGTTGCTACATAAACAACATTAATAGCATATAAAAG
Source organism: Trileptium ribeirensis (assembly GCA_030248225.1). NCBI lineage: Eukaryota > Metazoa > Nematoda > Enoplea > Enoplida > Thoracostomopsidae > Trileptium > Trileptium ribeirensis. The sequence goes on from JASANE010012564.1 coordinate 69,014, forward strand.
CACGTTCTGCGTAGAAAACAACAGTTAGTTACTGCGTGCATGAGTAAAAAATAGACAGTTTGTCAGTATTTTTCATGTTCTTTATGAGCACATACTTTTTCCCGAAAAATCGCAAAGCAGCAATGGCTCGATTTTTTGAAAATATCGCCAAGTTTTCTACAAGAGTAGAAATCCAATAAAACCTGAGCAGCATTTTGCTCCCAAATATTTCGCTAAAGTTGGTGGACTTACCTTATTAATCCGTATAAATTTGAGGAAATAGTATATAAATTTACGATATACCAAAACTTATTGTGGGACCTAATTTCAATATTGAATTTTAACTCAATTTATCTCGAGTATAAAATACGACTTCTTAGATGCGTCCAAGAATCGAAGGTTACATAAAACCCTCATTAGAATCTGCAGTTGAAATACATTTTGCTCTTACTATATTGTGACGACACTCTATCCCACAAACTTGTTACATTTTATTGCATTTGTAGGGAGAGCCGTTGTCATCCGGGTGCAACAAGAACTTGCTCCAAGAAGAACAAGCTGGCGGTACAGTTAGTTGGACCGTGTACGCGAGCTACTTTGCGGCGATGGGTCATTGGTCAAAAATCGTTTTGCTGACGTTATTTTGTCTGGCAGTGCAATTTCTGTTCAATGCTATGGATTGGTTGCTCAGCGATTGGTAAAATAGTGCATATACTTAGTTTTTCGCTAACTACTGTTCCATTTGAAGCGGTACATTGGTTTTATTCAAATTCGTGCGACGCATCTGGTGTATTCTATACATTACAGGTACTCGATGTGGATGTTAAGTATTTCAAAATTTAGTTCAAAATTTAAAACTTTATAATTACGAGCACGTAAACAGTAAACATGATACAGTGTAAATAGTAAACTGTAAATTTCTAACAGCAGCAGTTATCACGAGGTATTATGCTAGTAAAAGGCTGCGTTAGTGGTTCGTATTTAGAAAACATGAGAGACCGAGAACGTTATTATAACGACTTACACTCCGTTTAGTTGTTCCACAGAATAACAACCCTATATGAAAATAATTGATAATTTTTAAGTAAAATCAAGTCTGGATACCTAACTTATCGTTTTACATCAAATTCAACATGAATAAAGTAGTATATAAAGGATATAGGATTATTTGGCCATGGGTTCTAAAACAGAACCTATAAACTCTTGTAGTCGCAGAAAAAAAAAGAGTTGTGAGTTCTCTCAGAACAGAACCCACAATATTATAACGTTTTGAGGATGGAGATGGGTGTTTTGGCGTAAGATAGACTCATTGTTGTGATTTTGTGTTTATTGGATAGTACTCGTCCAGTGGATTCGTTTGGTGTCAAATTTGGCCCGGCAAAGTCACAAAAATTTTGTATATCTTCTGTACTCCCGAAATAAATTATTTCATAGCGTTTTCGTGTTTTCATATTGTTTTTCCAGCGGCACGGTTTTAAAAATTATTTTTTTGACATTTCTAAATACCTTTCTCGAAATCGCTAATTTGGGCTTCGCTGTTCCACAGAACTTGAAGGCTGTTTTTTAAAAGTATTTATTCATAGCTTTATTACTCGTTATTTTTTGGTTGTTTCCGATTGTGCTTTTTCAAGAGAAAACTCATTAAATTTCCTACTGTTTTATCGAAAACTTACTAAGCTTAACCCTGTCATTTCCATTCCGTAGGTAACCATATTGGCTTTCATTTTAAAAAAGTTACCTTGATATGTCTATTGGTTGGCTAAATATATCTGCCGGAAAACAGCAAAATAATTCAAAAATGTATACGGGTTAATTTCTTGTGTGCCCTTTTTCTATTTTTATGGTTTTCTTCGCATAGGACATGGTATTTTCCTGTTATTGAAAAGTGATATAGCCTGTGTTACGAATCCTTTTTTGAGAAATTTTATTAAAAAATTTAACTTGCTATGGTATATGGTTGTCTTGAATTTGTACCTAAGGGTTTGGATCAAATTTAGGGCTATTTTTATGGCTTTTAGCCTCAATTTTGTTTTATTGTGACGCTTACATTTTGTGGAAAAAAATACTGTTTTCAACGTTTTCACCTGTTCCATTTTACCAGTATGGTTAATTTGGTTATGATACTTTCTAAATTGATTGCGACTAGGTTAGTTGCTTGGCTGGATTTAGCACTTATCAAAAACTTTGTTTTAGGCTATTTTGCTGGTTTTGGCGTTCTGTAGTGAGATAATATAAGCAAACAATCAAAAAATTAACTCCAACAAATTGTTCACCATATTTAATTGACTTACTATGCTAAGGTTGATAATAACTTTTGAAATGGCTGTAAATTTTTTCTTTAAATTAGCAATATTTTACTCTAGATTAGCCTCAAAATAGTGAAATTTGGACGCAAAAGTGTCAATATATTTTTCGATGGTAAAATTGCTGAAACTCCTTCCAATAAGTTGTTGAATATGTTTCAGTAACTCTGTGTGCTCAATCTGAAGGCCATAGATATTAAACTGGCTGTTGAATTTTACGTTGAAGAAGCTAGGTTTTGCTTCATGTTAGGCTGTTTATAAGCCTTGGTGTCGTCAGAATGTGTTATATTTGTGTATATAATCACAATAGATAAAATTATTTTTGGTGGGAATAGCTACTCTGGCCAGTACTCGCCAAAAATGACCGTCGCATTTCGAGCGAGTAACTTGCTCGAGATTTCGAAACTAAATTAATAGTAAATTCTGTTTTTATACCAAATTTATTTCGAGCAAGTCGCGAGACAATTTCGAGCGGGTCGTGAGCGAGCGACAGTCATTTTTGGCGGTTACTATATTTATGATAGATTCTCAAAATCATTTTTTGCTATTTCAGCAAGAGTAATTGATTTTTGCTTAACAAATAATCCAAAAATTCCTTCCAGCTAGTTGTTAATTCATTGACTCTGACTCTTTATGCTTAGTCTGGATGCCATGAATAGTGAACTGGCTTTTAAATTTTTGCATTAAAGTACCAAGATGTTGTTCAAATTACTCAATTTTTTCTATATTAGGCTATTTTGAAATACTGGTGCAGTCAGATGGTTGTTATATTGCATAGAAAAAGTCCAGTTTAGTTCAGACAGTTAGTGTGGCGGTTGTCCATGGAGTTATAGTGCAGCGTACTCATGTGTTTTACAAGGCTTAGTTTTTGGCTATATTTATACTGTTATATGTGGAACGTGGACACCTGAATTTATACATTGGAAAAATGAGTTTGAGTAAAGGGAAAATGTCCTTAATATGCAAGGAAAAAGAAACTTTGACTAAAATGGTTCTTCTGCTGCTCTATTGAAAAAATGCTATTTTTATTGTTGAGAGGAGCGAAGCGAAGCGTTTTATTTTTGTTTTGGTCAAGGGGAGAGAAATCGGCACCACCTTTTTCAAAGACCTAATATCCTTTAGGTGCTTGAAAGGCCTAATATCCGCAGGTGCAAGAGATATAGTTTTTGTCAAAATTTGTTTTAGTTAATTAATAATTAACAACTAATTAGTTAAGCGTGCTAGCCTGTTGTTAGCATTTTCGAACAAAAATTGCTGATTTTTCAATGAATAATTAGTGGAAAGCTATTATTTTTGGCATGTATAATACATCTCGCCGTGCTGGTTACGAATCGGATGTTAATACAATTCGAGCATGCTAAAAACATGCCAATTGGCTAGTTAATTAGCTAATTAGTAATTACTTAGATAATTTTTTTGAAAAAGTGCCCAGAAATGGAAAAAAATTTCACATGGTGGTTTTCGATGTCGCTGATTGCATGAAGCTCTAAAACTTGACCGTATATGCTATGCAATTAGTTAATTTTATGCAAATTTTAAAATCACCATAGTTCTGCTAATTTTTTGTAATTAATTAGGTTTAATAGTACGTAGTGGTTGTGAAGATGAAATTGTTACTACAGCCAGAGTATTGAAAAAATGCTTTGGATTAATTTGTGGTTTAGGTATTTTGGAAACATACTTTTAAACTTAATGCAGTCACTAAAATGACCCTGTAGTGGCCTATAATAGGTGAAACCCTGTTGTGTAGATGTCAGGTGGCAAACTTAATTTGTAATGTTTTAATCATGCATCCTGTCGCTAAAATCCCCCCTGGGTTAGGCTAAGTCAAACTCCGGTTAGTACCCTTTTGCTACATTTAGATTTTTTCACATGGGATAAATATTTTTAGTAATACATTCAGTCGATAAAATGACCCTAGACTAGGTTAAGGAAACCCCTGAGTGCTTCAGAAATTTTTTGTTACGCTAAGGATATACAGTTACAGTCAGAATTAAGTGCTCAAAAATCGATCGAAGTTTCGTTCGATTTCGATCGTTTGCGTTTAAACGAAAATCGATCGTTTAAACGAAAGTTGATTAATTTAACGAATTTTGATTCCGTTAAAATAAAAAAATAAATTAATAAAAAATGTTAGTTTGCGTTTAATTTAACGCATTTCGTTTAAACGAAGATCAATCGATTGCGTTTCGTTCGATTTTATAAGCACTTAATTCTGATTGTAACTGTACCTAACACAGGTTATAACAAGTAAGGTAATGCTAAAATGTTTCGTTTTCTGCTGTAAAATGGTAAAAAACGCCGATTTTTTATAACAGTGTTAGGAATCTCGTGAGTAGAATTAGTGTTTTGGACCTAATGAATGTCTTTTATTTTAGTTAAAGCGATCAGAAAATTAGGGATCGTAATTTTTGGCGTACCGTGATCTTGATAGATGACAATTGGCTGTATATAGTTTCTAACAGATATTTCATCCACTTTGGTTTTTGACATCAATATGTATACTATTAAATGTCAGGCAAAGTGATTCAGGCTGGCAAAAATGGGTATTTATGTTGATAACGGTGTGCTCGGACTACACTATAGGCATCACAGATTATGAAGTTTAAAATTGACAGTAGCAGGGATTTTTGTATGTCGGCAGCAATTTTATGTATTATGTCACGCAAAGTGATCTAGATCGTCGAAAAATTTTTGGGAACTGGCCACGGAATATGTTATACGCATCGCGGAGTATTAAAATTTGTCGTTTTAGTTCTGAAATTAAAAATAAGTCATTTTAGTTTTTTCGCATCCATATGCACCAAATTTTTGCCATTTTATAACAGAAAATTAAACATCAGCGTTAGTTTCATAGTTATTACCTATGTTAAGTATGTCCTCATTGTAACAAAAAAATCTCAGAAACACTGATCATGGGTTCCCTTAACCTATTTCAGAGTCATTGTAGATACTGAAAACATTATTAAAAATGGTTATTTGACAGAATCTATGAATATACTCCAAGGGAAACAACAGCTGTCTGACTTTCTCAACCTAGTCCAGCGTTGGTTTTAGCGACTGGGTGCATGATCAAACCATTACTTGCCACATGACAGGTGCACAACAGTGGTTTCACCGATAGGATTGTCCACGACCATTTTAGGCACTGCATTACGTTTAAAAGCATTTTTTTCCAAAATAATCCAACACATGTTTCGAATACCCTGGCGGTAGTACAGTTTCAGCCTCACAACTATTATGATAATAATAAAACGATAAAAATAGTCTTTTTAAATAAGAATCATTTCAGCGCGTGCCAGGGTTTCGTTGTCTTGCCCGTCAAGAGTATTTTCCCTCTAGTATTAATCAGTTGCACCTAGCTGTTTTAATTGTCATTGATTCAAGATCTACAATTCCTAATGCTGTGTTATCCTGACGTGTCGCGAAACGGCATTGAATTTTTAAACTTTGATTTTTTTATTGAAAAGCAAAGTTCATATTTGCGAAGCACATTCTATAACTGATCTAATACTTGGTGTATAAATCTGTTAAATATGTCTTGATATTCACACGAAGATTTTGAATAAAAAATTAGCATTGATTGTTACTATGACGAAATTAGGTTACGATAATAGCATAATAAATAGCCTTTACATATTATCTCAAAATTATTATGGTAAGTGATATTCTAATATATCGAGTATTCATTTTATGCAAGCAGTACCAGTATTATCATCTTATTCATAAGTTAAAACTATCGGCAGTGATTTTAATATTATTGGTCTGACCACAGTATATGTACAGTATTCGCCAAAAATAACCGTCATATTTCGAGCGAGCGACTTCGTGAAAAATCGTGAGTTTCTTTTTGTTTTTCTGTCCTTCATAACTCATCTTCGGGTGGATGGATTTCGACATATTTTTATTCGATAGCAAAAGTGTTGATGATGTGCCCTTTAGTTCAAGGCGAACAACTTCGACCCTATCTTCAGGGTTTCGAGAGTGCTTTGACAAATCTTAGCATACGGGTACCAGTTTTACGCAGCCGTATCTCGCGACACATGCTTCACATTGAAAAACTATAACCATCAGCTCATTGAAATCTACAACCTTTTTGACCACGACTTTTTTCCAAAATGTAATCTATTTTCATTTGCATGGTTATGTATATATTGCGTGCTGGGCACCAAGCATGGTCTGTATACGTTTTTCGGTATGCTGAATTCGATGGTTTGGCTGTTTAGACTTCAAAACCAATATTTCATGCCTGTTCAAATGTTTCCAATGCGTATAGGGTCAATGAACCGATCGCTAGAAGGTAATTTATCTACAGTATGTTGGTTGTGTATTGCGTGCAGGGCATGAAGAATATTTTAGTAGGTTTTTTGGTACGCTGGATACTATGGTTTGGTTATCTACACACTATCGTGGATTATCATGCATTTTCAGTTATTCTCGATGGGTTTAGGGTCGACGGGGTTTTACGGTTTTCAACGGGATCAGGGCTACAGAGGTTTAAGCAGTATATACATCAAACACAACGCTTGTTACAACTGATTACACAAAATGGCCACTTTATAAATCCATGCTCGTTCACCCTCGCTTGCGTGTTACTAGTGACCGTTGGGTTGACTAAAAGAATAATATAACGTACGCGCCAGCAATGACTGCCTTTGGAGCGAGCGAGCCGCTGCTCGAGATTTTCATACTATTTAAATTAATAACAAATTTTATTTTTAGAACAACTTTATTTCGAGCGTGCGACAGTCAGTCTGGCGGGTACTGCATTTTAAATCTCGTTCAACATACGCGCTAAAATTTTTATAATTACGTTTTGTATGTTCTTTTCGTTACAAAAATATAAAATTCTCGATTAAAAATAAAGGGTCACTTGCAGTAAATTTTGAGCAAAATCGTATGTTTGGTGTTAGTAGGGCTATAAAATGATAACGTGTGTTTGCTCTCACGTAGAGATACGATTATCCAGCATGCAAATTATGTGCGCACCGACCAATCTTGTGATGATAATATTGACTAACGTAAAACGGTATAGTATAAGAAAAAATATTTTTAGGCGGAATTGTGAAGAAATAATGCCACACCGCGTTGAATATGATAAGTGGTATCATCGATCCGTAATATTGTATGTCTTATTAAATTTTAGGTGCATGTATTCTGAATACGTTGCCTATGCCAATGCAACACTATTGCACGATGAGCAAGTATTTGTAGCCGGTAGCCAGGCCAATAAATCACACATTCGAAACACATTACGGGTCACTTTTCCGCAGCTCACGTTTAATCAGGTAAGTCGAGAACATCTGGGGACGTGTCTTCGCGTGGAGGCAGTTGCCATTATTTATTTCGACACATTGAACATAAAATGTAGTGTAAACGCATCGTTACAATCCTGGTCAAAAATAACTGCAGTCGAAAACGATCGAAATAGCAATCGATCGAAATTTTGTTTAATCACAGCTGATCTAAATTGATTAAAATTTACTTAATTGTGCTAATCGATTGAAATTTCGTTTCTTCGAAATAGGTTGAAATTTCGTTTAATCGAAATGTTTCAAGTGATTATTTTGCACTTATTTGTGTCCGTGACTGTAGTGCCAAACTATACAATATCGATTCTGAAGTAAAGCTAATGACGTTTTTATATGACAAAAGTTCGAGCATATTTTGCAAACTGTTCGGGAAAGAAGCTTTGAATTTTTGATGTCTTGTTTTTATTTCATAGTAAAATAATAAATGCCGAACCCTTTTTTGTTTTTCGATTAAGGCTCCGGTTCTGGATATATGGGGTTTGAGGTACGGTGGTATGGCGCACCAATGGTTCCTCGACCCAAAATTTGAAAATTTGTTTTGACGTCTTGGGGCGGCTGATAAGTTTTGCCTGGGTGTTTTCGGGTGAATACGGGGGAATGATGTCCCACGGTTCGGTGTCAGAGGTCAAAATGAGGCTTTTCACCCCACTTTAGTAACCTTCACGGAAGCAAGGTTATTGTTGTCGTAAGTTTCGCATTTTTTTCTCTGGTTGGTTTTGTACCCAAAATTCGAAAATTTGTTCTGACGTCCCGGGCGGCTTAAAAGTTTGACTTGGGGGTTTTCAGGCATGGGAAGCTCATTGGCGATGTTTGTTCTGCTCCGTGACCCATGGTTCCATGGGTACGGGGGTATGACGCCCCATGATTCGGGGTCAGAGGTCAAAATGAGGTTTTTTACCCCATTTAAGTAATTTTCACGGAAGCAAGGTTATTTTATCTTAGCTTTCGAATTTTTTGTCTGGTTGGTTTTATTTCATAGTAAAATGATAAATGTCGATACCACTTTTTTGTTTTTCGGTTAAGTCTCCGGTTCTAGAGTTATGGGGTTTGAGGTATGGTGCCCAATGGTACCTCGACCCAAAATTCGAAAATTTGTTCTGACGTCCTGGGCGGCTTAAAAGCTTGAATTCGGGGTTTTCAGGCATGGGAAGCTCATTGGCGATGCTTGTTCCATGGGTACGGGGATATGACGCCCCATGATTCGGGGTCAGAGGTCAAAATGAGGTTTTTTTAGCCCATTTAAGTAATTTTCACGGAAGCAAGGTTATTTTATCTTAACTTTCGAATTTTTTTCTGGTTGGTTTTATTCCACAGTAAAATGATAAATGCCGAAGCCACTTTTTTTGCTTTTCGATTAAGGCTCCGGCTCTAGAGGTATGGGGGTTGAGGTGTGGCACCCTCACGGTTCCTCGTCCCAAAATTCGAAAATTGGTTCTGACGTCCTTGGCGGCTGAAAAGTTGCACTTGGGGGTTTTCGGGCATGGGAAGGTCATTGCCGGTGCTTGTTTTGCTCCTTGTCCCATGGTTCTATGGGTACTTGGGTATGACGCCCCATGGTTGGGGTCAGAGGTCAAAATGAGGGTTTTTTAGTACCCTTCACGGAAGCAGTTATTGTTGTCTTAACTTTAGAATTTTTTTCTCTGGTTGGATTTATTTCACAGTAAAATGATAAATGCCGATGCCACTTTTTTTGCTTTTCGATTAAGGCTCCGGTTCTAAGTTATGGGGTTTGAGGTATGGCACCCTCATTGTTCCTCGTCCCAAAACCAGAAAATTTGTTCTGACGTCCTGGGCGGCTGAATAGTTTCGCTTGGTGGTTTTCGGGCATGGGAAACTCATTGCCGGTATGGGTACGGCAGGGAGTAACCGGAATTCCGGTTCCGGTTCCGGCGAAAATCGTGTTCCGGTTGCGGTTCCGGCAAAGGGCAAAAACCATACCGGAACCGGAATTCCGGTTTAAAAATTTTGTTTGAAATTTTTCACATTTTTGCTTCATCTGTGATCCAAACATATGTAATATATATTATACAATGATCAAACTCCAATACAACCGAGCCAAAGAAAAGATTAACTAACCAATTTGCCGTGTGAAACGTAAGTAGGGCACATAATTTTAGCAGGAATTTTTCATAATTACCTGCAGGAGTTTGTTAAATCAAAGCCAGGTCGATGCTTGTAGCAGCTATTTTACACATCCAGAAGTCTTTGGGATACATTTGAATTAAACCGGTCCAACTCGGTAACAGATTGTGGCTTACGCAGAAGTACTTAGCCTATGCTTGGCTAACATAAATTGCGTCAAGCACCAGCCAGTGCGCTTTAAACTTTGTAAATCAGGTGAAACTAAAGTAACGTTATCTGCAACGCAAGCAGAAACTGCTTCCTTGGCAATGAACTGTATTTATTGAAACTGTGCGAGCAGCATCACCTGTGTGTCTCATCTATAGCATTCTGATTAGAAAGTTATCATCATTATCATCTAACTGACGGGCACTGTTTGTCCAACGCTAGCCTAAACAGTGTCTCTGAACACTGATCAGAAAATTACCTTCTATCTATTATTTTATCTTAGAATCATATAAACCAATAATTTTAAGTTTGCTACAGAAGAACATGCAACAAACGTATGTGTAGTAAAGGGAGGCGACTGGAGACAGATCGAAAGTGTGTATTCTACGCTCCAAGCTTTGTAAGCACATTCGATTTGACGCAGTATGCGCAGTGGTGTATAGTGGAAGGCATTTTTTTGCTCTGAATGTCCAAAAACCGACATATTTGATCGATAAATAAACATTATTAGCTTCCTCAGTCTCTTTAAAGTTTCAGAAAGGCAATAATACCATCGCAATACATTAAGTTTAATGTAAAAGTTATTTTTAATGCATTTTAAATCCACTATACCTTCATTTCTTCCATCATTTGTTTTACTATATATAAATTTCGAAGACCAGGTTCCGGTTCCGGTTCCGGTTCCGGATCCGGTTTAAATGGACGGTTCCGGTTACTGGTTCCGGTTCCGGTAAATTTCGGTTCCGGTTATTCCCTGGGGTACGGGGTATGACGCCTTATGATTCGGGGTCAGAGGTCAAAATGAGGTTTTTTACCCCATTTAAGTAATTTTCACGGAAGCAAGGTTATTTTTATCTTAACTTTAGAATTTTTTCTGGTTGGTTTTATTTCATAGTAAATTGGTAAATGCCGAAGCTTCTTTTTTGTTTTTTGATTAAGGCTTCGGTTCATGGGATTTGAGATGTGGTTCCTCGATCCAAAATTCGAAAATTTGTTCTGACGTCCTGGACGGCTGAAAAGTTTTGCTTAGTGGTTTTCGATCATGGCAAACTCATTGCTGGTATTGATTTTGCTCTGCGATCCATGGTTCTATGGGTACGGGGGTATGGCGCCGCCATGGTTCATCAACCCAAAATTCTTAATTTACTGTTACGTACTGTGAGGCTGATAGCTTGCAGTTGGGGGTTTTGGGGCATGGGAAGCTTATTACCGGTATTGGTTTTGTTGCAACTTGTGCGGTATTGTGTGATATCCGCATATAGCATATCGACGTATGCTATCGAGAACTGATCGACTGTGCACGCAAAAGGCGTAGGTGTACCTATGCTTCACTACGTTCTACAGTGTCAAGTTTATGAGGGTATGTCTGGCCTTTTTGAAACGAAGCTAGCTGAGTTTTCACTGAGGGCGCTAAGGGGAAATTATTTTTTCTTTGTCTGTTGCTGTCATTCATAATTCATTTTTGGATGGTCGTATTTCGGCAATTTTTTTGTTCTATAGCAAAAGTGACACCGATATGCCTTAGCTGAACGCGAACAGTTCCGACCCGTCTTTCGGGTCAAAATGGTAAAAAACATGGTTTTTAAGGGTTATTTGCCAAATCTTGCTATATGATTTTCAGTCTTTCGGAACCCATATCTCTCGAAACTCCCATAGCTATCGAACAAAAAAGCTGCCGAAATCCGTACAGCTGAAAATGAGCTATAAATGACAGTGACAGACAAAAAAGAAATTTTAACAATTTTCACAGGACACCTTCAGTGGAAGCTGCGCTAGCTTCGCCCGCTCCGTTTTAACAAATGAAGACTGGCTATATTCTGGAAATCGGTTTCATCGACCCTTGTAAACACATTAAAGACCTCTGAAAAATTAGTAAATATTCCTGCTGGGTCTAGTTACCAAACCATCGTGTTCAGCGTACTTAAAAATGTAATATATATAGACCATTGTTGTTGCTTCGTATGTGTATCAGATCGACGTGACGCTGCTGCATTACGCACTTCCACAACGTAATGCCCATACGACCCCGACTATCGTAACCTCGAGGGCGGACCTAATGTGTTCAAATTTCGGATTCGGGTCGGTCCCAGGACACTACGGAGCTTAGTAAGCCGCAGGATCGCTTCACAGGATGTGTTCTGATTCTGTCGGAAAGGTTGTGGACGTAGCTTAAATGGTACTACCTTTGAGGACACTAGGAGGTTGGCTCCGTCACCTGTTCTCAGGCCAAATAGTCCATACCACTATTCCCTGTCATCGTTCTACCTGGAAGTGTATTAAAAGTTTGGATTAATTAGCTTCCTACTTTCCTGTACGGTTAAATTATTTAGCCAGTGGCCCCCATTAGGGTCCGACAAATCCCTAGACGTTTAACGTCGGATCGTGTGTGGTTTCCTATTGGAACAGGTTCAGTGAAAGCTTTGGATCCCAAGCGAATTTCTTATTGGTCGCACGAGTCGTACTCGCTTTGCTAATATAAATCAAATGAAGTCACGCTAAGGTTTGCTTATTCTCTGCGTATGTCAAACCTGAGCGTGGGTCGGGTGACGGATTTCAAACCCCTTTCGAATACGTATCGCGTCTATGGGCAGTAAAACACACGGACACCGTCGGGTTTTGATTATCTATTTATTGATAAGTCAAAATCGTATATACATAATAGTGTATCGTACGGGATAGTACAATAATTGGTACAACAACAATTCGGTACGCTATCCGAAGATCAGATCGGGGGAACGAGATGGCATGACGAAGTCTTCGCCTTTCTTATAAGACATTCACAGCCGGCGGATCAATTCGCAACTTGAACTACTACTGTTTGCTTAAATGACAGCTGCGTTTACCGTACTCCAAAAAGGAACGGGCAGAAGGAAATATGAATCATAAATCCAATGGGGTTCAGTTAGTTATCGAGGAGCCGATCGTGTAAATACTACTATTAGGTTACTCCGGTTAGACGATAGGTTCGGGTAAGCTAAAGGCGGCAAAACAATAACACTAAGGAAAATCGGAGATGCCTGTCAAAGCGTACTCGATACAGTTTTAGGGGTTTTGATTTTGCTCATCCTAATCAACGGCTATAGTACATGATACACGAGTCGATACGGCACTGGTAACAAGTAGGTTAAAATACGGCAGATTATAACAAATCATTAAAGGTTACAGTTGAACAATCGGTATGAATACAGAATGAATATACAAGGATATACCTTAACACGAATGCAAGTTTGTAAGTAGACGATGGGTATGACTCCTATACTCTAGTGCGACAATCAGGGCTACAATAAATTTGGTTTTGTTCCTACACGCATACGTATGTACGAATTGTAACCGCAGGTGTAACAATTTTTCCTCAAACGCAGTTCATCGACACTAGTCCAGAGGTTCATGGTTCCGGTGAAATTATCTTCCAAATATGGTAATAAAGATGCGACCTTTGGGCCTACATTCGTACTCATTTACAACCTGAATAACTATAAAAACTTGTGTTTTTTTCGTGTCCATAATTATGAGCCAGAGTAGGTTCGTAACCGGCGGGATGATGCCTCTTTCAGCGACTTGGAGGTCCCGGTAGAAAGATATTTGGGCTACATTTTCTAACTTTTCCGAGTTTCTGAGCACAAATTTTATGACTAAAATTTAACATGTGTTGTGTACATTAAATGTACTTTATCAACACTAGGAATTTTGATATTTTGTTTTGACGGTCAAATTTTTTATATTTTGAAAAGGCGCTAGATCGAGCCGGATCTAGGGAAAAAATAAATCGTCAGTTTAGCTCAACGGAACATTGATCTACATTCTTACCCCAAATTAGCACTCCAGAGTCGGTATTATAGGGATTCTTTTCTTTACTAAAGATAGACTAAGACAAATATCATTATTATCACATCAACAATAATATAATGCTGGTTAAAGAACAAAAGGTCACAACAGAAAGAATAGAACGGCGGACGTGGGACATGAAAAGAAGCTTGTGCACACATTTCCCAAGGGAATCAGTGTGGGCTTAAGATGAATCCAAGCGGACCACATAAAAAGGTTAGAACAATATCAAACAGGAGGCGGGCTAGACACAAAATTGGGATTTGACTCTCTCACGCCGACTTATACATTAGCGTGGGAGGTTCACAGGCTCTCCTGTGCTAATGGCTGTGCAGATGATAGGGTGAATTAAATGAGGGTGACAATCGTATTTTACGAATGAACGCTGTTGAACTGCTAATGTAACGAAAATATAAAGAGTTTTGATGACGGTGGGGCACTGGTAACGCCTGTCCCGAACTACTGAGGAGTCTGACCGAGACCGACTAGTTTTATATGTCTGCCTACTCTGAGGCTAAAATATAAATTTTTTACCCTTTGTACCCATAAACAGACAAGTTATTTTGGGAGCTACTTTTGCAGGTTATGATGTGCCAACAGAGCTGTCCGGCGGAGAAACGCCGCACATACCCGTGTTCGCCAGGAGTTTAAAAGAGGAATCGCACGCGTATGGTTGGAATTAAAATATAAAAACCAAGGATGTTCAAATTCGATGAAAAAAGAGCAATTAACTGCTTTTGTATATGATGCAAAACTGACATAAAACAAGGGCAACTTTTACAGCAGCTTATCGGTCGGGCAAACTGAGAATCATATGTGCTTATTGGAACCCTTGATCGGTGAGGTTTAACTTAGATTGACATACAAAACTGCCACCTGGTTGACTCCAGTCACAACACTAAGAAGTTGTAAAAGTCGTGACCGAAAGTTTATATAAAATTGTAGGACACAATGAGATTTTTGTCAATACCTTCAAGTGAGCTGGTGAGTTCTGCTAAACATAATAGTGTTCTTCGACTATCCGCTGGCGTGGTACAAATGGCAAAGTACAGGATACTTATGTTTCAGCCAATAGGTAATGAAGGTACATTAAAATCAAATTAGTGACATAATTATCTACTATGAGTATGAAAATATTAACATAACGCAAACAGCCAAACTTAGCGTAAGTAATAGCTGTTTTACTTAACCAGTACGTTTTAAGCTGAATTATCCCAATAAATCTTCTACCGATCTCAGCCAGCCCTAGCTCAGTTGTAAGATCGTAAAATGCTGTACCGAATTGTATTCGGGACCTGTTGGTTGTTGTTAAACAATTTTGATGTATTACGCCGTTTATCTCTTTCTTCCTTAAAACTAATACTTTTAATTTTACGTACCCACGTCGCTCTATAGGCGTCAAAGCTTCATCTCCATCTTCATCCATGGGGGAAGTAGGCCGGAGTGAGTAAATTTTTGAAATTTTTAGGAACTCAAAAAATTTTCAAAAATTTGCCCCGATATTTATCAGAGGGTTGTGGAGCATGTGGGGGTATATTTGGATTGAGGGGGTCCGACCCGCGTCCTCCATCGATACCTATGATCTAAAGTATTTTCAACTACACAACATGCAGCAAGCCGCCCTTACCTGTGACTACCGTAAGGTGTTGTATAGTTCAATATCGCAAGAAACATATCAACGTCCGATTCTTCTAAATTTATCTGCAAAACAACACATAATTTTACATATTAGAGACAATCTAGTTACATAAAAGTAAAAGTTGTAGTATATAAGCCGTGCGTTTAAATATTTGCACGCACCGTTTGTGACGGCTTTAAATAAGCACGACAGCACGAGTTTGAACGGGTTACCGTGCGTACAAGTCTTTGAGTGCATTGCTTTCTATGCTGAAAATGACTTATAAGATAGTTTGCCGTTCGTTGACAGATTTCTATACACGGCTTTCACTATATAAACTATGCTACACGCGAACAATTAGCAAAATGCGTATTATATAAATATATTTACAAAATTAGTACTAATCTATTCCAGTTAAACGATACGAAAATTACCTTTTCGAGCTGGCGTAACTACGTATAGTTTGGATAGAATTTTGGATACCTATTATAGTTTGGATTCCAAAAATATGAAGTAAAAACGGAACGACAGCATTATTATAGTCAATTGAAACAAAGGCTCGCATGTTTTTGTGCATGAAACAAGTTTTCCGACCACATCTCGAAATCTCTAAAGTGGTATCAGGCTGAAGTGAACCAGTAATTACAGTTTATTCATTTAGTTATGATTCATTTTTGATATTGCTACTTCGAAACAACCGTGCCTGTTATAAGCGACATGAAAACGCTGTTGTCCATACACCTAAAGTTTTGGAACAGCAACTATAAAATGCAAGACTTAGATTAGCTCTAAACCTAAGTCAGGCACTGTCCATCGTAGTATCTAGTTACTATTTCTTTCATATAGCATAACGCCCATCAGGCGTTACCTGGACCACGATGGCTACGCCGAGTTTTCGGCGCATGCTATAGTTTAGAAAAGACGTAAATTCAAATTCCCGTGCCACACAAAAAATTGTAGCCCATTTTCGTGCTCACTATAAGTGCTCCATTATGTAAAATGCCGATTCTAAATTTTGACGATTTTTTATTTTAGCAATACCAAGAGTGCATTAGAGAAGAGTATGACACTTCCCTGCACTTACACGTTAGCCCGTGTTTGACGATACGGGCCTTTTCAGCCTGACCTCCCCCAGTTTCTGGGGGGTAGCTCAGACTACATTCAGTTTTTAGGGGGTGTAGGTCGGACCCTCCCCCAAATTTCTGGGGGGACGGTTTATAAGCAGCTGCTGATAAGCCGACCGCCCCCAGAAATTGGGGAGTCCGACCTACCTCCCCCTCCGAGCTACCCATACCAGAAACTGGGGGTCGGGGCATCTCGACCCCCCAGACACTGGGGTCCAGGCCGAAAACGCCCGTATCATCAAACACGGGTTTACATGTTAGTGCAAGAAGGTGTCATACTCTTCCATAATGCACTCTTGGTAATACTGAGAGTAGATATTAAAGCGAAGCCAAAAGCTAAATCTAGACTCTAAGCCTCAAGAGCCCAGTAATTAACACCACTAAGCTAACTAAATTTATAGAACTCAAAATTTAAATTTATTGAACCTTTTTATTTGATTGAAATATTTCGAGAGACATGGTGCTAAATTCAAACAGTTCAAACGATATCAGCATTTCAAACCTGTTCCCAAAAGTAGGGGTCTTATAATTCATCCAGTATTTTCCCGACAAGTGTGTTGAAGGACCAAGTTTTGGTTTTTACTATATTTAAACGAAGTCTATATTGAGATACATAAATTTTAAATAACGAGCAATGATCAAATAGATTAAGTACAATTTTTGTATTTTTGCCATATATAGTACAGTAAATGATTGCTTGTCCACAAGAATGATGCCGCAGTCACAGTAATTATAAAATAACCATCATACTAAAGGTTCCAAGCGTGGTAGCATGACGATGTTTACGGGTATCCCATATGACACCTACCCACCCAGAGCGGGCACAAACATAAAATTTTTTTCACTCCAAGTAGTGCATAGCGGGTTATATCATCAACTGACTTTCGAAATCATAATTAGCCCAAACTATCACAAGACCTTTCATTACCTCGAACGTTTCCGATGCTCAGGCTCGTACAATTCCTACAACTCATTGGGATCGCTGTAAACTGGATTGATACATTTCCATTCAATAATTTTCAGGCATTTAAGTTATGTCTCTATGATCCGGGACTCACTATATCAAAATATGTCGAAAAATCATTTGATAAAAATATATTGTTTGATAAGATTACATGTAAATTTTCACCCTTAATACAGTTTAATTAACTAGCAAAAAGTAATGAAAATACAACTAGTTCAATAATATTGTCTGGTAAAACATTAACCGAATCTGCCGCTAAAGAACAGCACTAATCTCGTCCTAAAACCCGTAACCGTCACTCAACCAATTTTTCCAAATGAAATATTTGTCAAGCAGATAACGCTACGTCCTGTCGACGACGACATGTTCAAGCTTAATGTCAAGTTTCCGGCTAGGGAAAATCAACAGGTTTTTATCTCGCCCGATAAACTTTAACAAAAAGATTCATCGGTGACAATAAACCTTACACGAAGTATATCTACAGCACTACGACCGGTAATAATCATGTCATCAATAACAGATTTGAGATTGTTGAATCGTGATATTTGAAAATTGTTTTCCTTTGAAAATCTATTTGAATCAAGTCCGGCTGTCAGCAGCGGTGTGTTCACGGCCAAACCAATGTCATTTCCCAACGAAGCATCTTGATCTAGAATCAATATATATTGGTTCCAGCACAAAAATAAGAGGCACTCGCATTCGTTACTCCAATGCTTTTCACCCAGAAAAACATTCCAATTACGCTCGCAGCGCTAAACAGAAGTGAAAGCTGATATTTTCTTTAGTTCAATTAAATACAAGCCATATACGTCACATTACGACGACATGAGTCGCATTTCAAACAGCACGTTTACAAAACGACATATCAAAAAATCTTACATACGCTACAGCAATGGAACGGGGTCACATTTAAGCGACCCCGTGACGCCGTTTTATCCTGACCCCGTGACCCCATGACCCCGTTGATGATAAATATATAAATATATATACACTTATATACAAGTATTTTATAATTTCTGAACTACATAGAATGATTAAAATAATGCTTTCATTAAAAAGAGATTTATTTCCAATATTCCGAATTCTCCGTTATACTAACCAATAATTCATTTTTTTCGAGGAATTCAATATGACTACAAATGAGTTCCTTCCAAATTTTCGTTGTGTAAACGCAAATCCTAGCGAAATCTTTAAGACGAATTCTAAAAATATTTGTCTTAAATAAATTATGGCCTTTGTGCCGTCCCAACATTCGAATAATTTTTTAATATTCGGTCCCGAACCCGGAATTTAGGGTCAAAATCGCCGGAATGCACAACTATAGCGTCAACAAATTAACGTTACTAATTTTGTGGAAAATAATTTTTCTATAAATCGTATAAGATTTTCAAATTTGCAATATTGTAAAAAAATCAGTGAAGATTTCTCAAAAAATTTCTCATATATGATACGCTAATCAAACGTAAACAACACCGCTGAATGTTAAACATATTCAAATATTTCAATTTCGGACGTAACAATAGCCGAAAACCTAGATAGCTAAGCGTGTGAGAAAATCGTACGGTAATCGCTACTATTTCGTTCAGAATTTATAAAAATTAATAAACCACCAATATATATCATGAGAAAGACCACGCGCACATAAAATAGTATTTTATGTTCACAATATAAAAGAAAATTTAAAACCAAAAAAATATGAAAATTCACACGGTATACAAATAACTCTACTGACACTTAAAGGAGCCTAGATTTAAAGGCAATAATAAACAAATAACATCAGATGTTCGTATCAGGGATAAATTTCAGAAATTATGGACGTCAACTGACTTTGGTCGTTTTAACACTTGCTCCTCATTTTCATATATTTAAGCTTGTGTTTGAGTGATAAGCCTAAGCTTTAGTTTACAAGCGTCCTTACATTGTTCGGAGAGTCTGAAATCGGATCCACCCACTACTCCAAAGAACAAATAACAAGACATCGCGGTAATGAACGTAGCAGCAGCTTAGCAGTCACACAGCTCGGCGCGGATTCAATTTTACTCAAGACTGTTGATATTTCACAAATCAATAACAATCTATTCCATTGTGCTCTCCTTAGCCGGCATTTGGCCAAGAAAAGCCGGATTTGTAAATTTTTGATCTTAATGACCACCCGTGATCATTCCACACCAAAAAAAATTAAAAAGTTCTATGGTAATAAATAAATGGTTATATGAAACAGTATGTTAGTGAGATATTTGTACAGAGAAAGTAATGAAAAAGTTTGTAATTTCACCGAAGAATTTTTTATCCGGGGTCACGGGGTGAGTCTATTGACCCCGTGACCCCGCGACCCCTTGAGAAATGTGATCAGAACTGACCCCATGACCCCGTGACCCGTTCCATTGCTGATATGCTATGTGAAAATATATTTAACTCGCTTGTACAACTGCCTAGATATTTCGATTCACTCGCAGTTTGCTTGAAATTTACTCGCAAAATTCACTCGCAGCCCGCCCACATGATAATAGAGCTTTTCTCAAGCTTCACCCGCCACGTACTCGCCAGTAGACGCTCCTTACGTTGGACCAGGAATATATACATAATATATATGTACATAATTATAAGAGGGGCCTGTAGCCAGCCATAAAATCAGTTTGGATTATGTAGTTGTCACTTTAGAACTAAACGGTTTTCCCGCACGGATCCAATTGCCATCTGTCTTAAACAAAGTTGCTCTGTTTCCAACATTTAGGCAAATAAGTTCGCTCAATAATGGATGTTAACGAAAAATTAAGACAAATATTGACATCGAAATTCCTTTGGCTACATTCCTTGAAAGAAAAAAGTGCTTGTTTAAATTAAGGTATCCACAATACTGAGGTATTAGTGGATAAACTAACCACAGCAACCAACTTTCATTTATATAATATTAATAATACAATTTTGGTAGCCCATTTGAGTAATGACGCAACCGTCGGACAGCTCCATAGCGGCATTGTAGGGCATCTAGAAGAGTGCAGTAACGGTACATTTTCTAGATATACGGTTGCAAATAATATATCGTGATTCTGTATGACTGGGTTTATAAATCGGTAGGTACATTAAAGCTGAGGGACACGCCTTAAAACGTAATCAGTAACACAGGTAAATCAAAACTCAATGTCGGAAATATACATTTTACAGACTAGATTCAATACAGTAGCTTTGAAAATGCGATTCTGCTGCAAACTCGACAAGTTCACTCCATGCCAAAACTGTAGCCATGCGGAATACCAAGATTTATAAAATAAAGTTATTGTAAAGCGTCCTACTTAATAGAATGACAAACTCAGGCCACAAATCTACTTTAAAAATATTTGTTTCTTGTCAGTTTTTATATACACAAACACATACGTAAGCATGAGTTTTAATCGCTTAAGGATATTTTTTAACACACAAGCGAAATTTTAGCTTTAAAATGCTACCGTGTTAAAATAAAGAAGACCACACGTTTTATTGACTCGTGAAAAAATGAAGATCTGCGCAGTTGGTTAGTTCCAAGTAATCGGAGCAACATTTCAAATTTGATATTATTTGTGAATGTATTTTTGATTGCATTTATTCAAATAACCTAAAAAATTATAACTTAAAATTTATTTGATTCTGCACTATTGAAATATGCGTGATTGTTATCACGTGAAATTCCGGCTGGGGGGGATAAAGGAAAAGAACCGAACTGACGAACACTCTCTAAATAAAGTAGTCTCTAACATACAAGGCTCTTACCGAAACGACCTAGGCTCAATCCACTGTCGCTACAAAACTTTGCTCAACGATGTGCAAAATACACAATAATTCACGCGGGGAAGCATTAAACTAACAAGTTTTGTTTATTTATATATAGAAATTTAACTCGAACTTTGCAGATAGACATTTTATTAAGGATTATATACAAGAGGTTTCTGACTTCGTAAAAATAGTTGGATATCATTTAAAATTCAGACCTGTTCACGTGCTACGAATTCGCTTGCGAAACAAATATTCATACCATTACCCAGTGATTTGAAAATTTGTGAGTAGTAATAAATTGTACGTACCGAATAAGTTTCCAAGCCCAATCATGACACAGTAATCTTAAATTTTAGAACAAATTTTATCCCTCTGTAGTTTTAAAGTAGGTCTTCTATGTAATGTTTATGTGAATATTAGCCCTTTACTAAGATTATTTGAACTCTTCGTGATTTTATCTAAACATGTGATATAAGTCAATCCCCGGACTTCCAATACTTCCAATTCGATAATACCCAGAATTTTTGCTCCGTACCGGCCTCGTATAGATAATTTTCCATAATGCCTAATTCCCAGATACCTAAATATTTTCGCGTAGTTCTATAACAACAATATCTTTTATGTTATTAATGTTTACGACCACGACAATTCAACGGCAAACTAAACTAATTAAGTTGAAGAAATATATAGCAAAAATAGTAAACGTATACCTCTCTCTACATAGTAGAAGGAGCAAATTCTGCTCCTTCTAGTTGAGTTGAAGAAATATATAGCAAAAATAGTAAACGTATACCTCTCTCTACATAGTAGAAGGAGCAATTTCTGCTCCTTCTAGTTGAGTTGAAGAAATATATAGCAAAAATAGTAAACGTATACCTCTCTACATATATAGTAGAAGGAGCAATTTCTGCTCCTTCTAGTTGAATCGAAGAAATATATAGCAAAAATAGTAAACGTATACCTCTCTCTACATAGTAGAAGGAGCAATTTCTGCTGCCGCACTCCCACGGACTGCAAAGCCAAAGGTATTTATCGAACGCCTTGCCGATTCTAACCAAGCCAGGGCAATCAAGTTGTGGCAAAAGCGACCAACCAATGTCATGTAGTTGCACTGTTGACCCGTTGATGTCGCTACAATAAACAATTTAGTTTAGTCTATAAATCACAGTCCGGTTAAAGATTTGGGTCATTTCCTTCAGCCCCTATCACAGAATTCGTCGTTTTTGAAGATTCGTTGCATTCGACTCAACTCCACGAACTCTAGTCATTTCGGCCATATTTACGACAAATTCTTTTCAATTTTATATCACCAATGGTCCCCCTCTTGCCCCAGGTACCTTTAACATCGCATTGGAGAGCTGAGTCTACCAGTGCTGAATCCGTACATAACGAGTTAACCACATTTTCGTGAAAATTAGACAATAATATAAATTTTCCACAAATGGTTCGTAGTTTATGTTTCTGGCCATCAATTTAGACTGAAACATATTAATATATGTTATATAAAACGATGCTACAATTATGTCAACGTTAGTCGCGGCATGGTTTGTGTCATACGTGAGTTTAAAGATTTGCATGCTCGATTAAGCAGCTCACCCCCGCATACTGCAAGTTTTTATAACTTAAGACGGGCGTATCAAATATTGCAAGTTGTACAACAGGGATTGCCAAGTTTACATCGAATTATTGCAAAGTATATGACAGAGGTCTCCAAATGTCAAGAAAAGAAAATTTGAAAGATTCCACCTAAATTCCAAATTAATGTAATAAGACAAGAACATTGATGCGTGAAAACTACATATTAGCTCTAAACATTACATATTCAAAGTATATATCATTTTAAACAGCTGTTAGAACTAGTTTGAACAATTTCTAACAAAACTAACTTAACCAATTACTGTGTCATTAATGTGGCTTGCACTGAAATAAGCCGATTAATAGCTAGACCAGTTGATAGCTATGAGGCACGGAACCCTAATAGTGCAGTTCTGCCGTTTATAAGTATGTGCTTTGCGCATCCCAAAGACACTAAGGTTTGTCCATATTGACCGATTCCGATATTTCATGCTCCAAATATCTTCAATTATACCGCTCATACAATAAAGCCTGACCATTGCCTCTTTACTGCCATTTATGATTTACTAATAATCCATATTGAGGCATCTTCAGCTTAGCATGAAATTCTCAAAGCATTAAGCCGCAGGCATCGCTACAGATTTTCAGTTCAGTAGATTTTTTTATACCATTATATACATACTAGACGGTTCCTAAGAACTGCTTTGTTTTTTTGTACCTTGCGAGTATACAACCTATAAGAAAGCACCCTAAGGTTCCAAATATTATGTGAATAGAGTGTGAGGTTGAGGAAATTTAAATAAAGTTTTCTGAAATTGATTTGAGTAGAGCTATCCAATCAAAACATAGGTGTAATTCAGAACATTACGGCTGCAATATTTATTGGAAGAAGCTCAACTGTGAATTATTGTTGTTGCATTGTAAACAATTATCTAATTTAACACTCTGTCAGGATTAACTATAAAAGATTTAACTATGAAAGGTGACTTTTGAATACATAAAATAAAATATATTTGTTTTGTCAAGAACAAGGTATGATATCAGACAAAACCAAAAAAAATTGAGTTAGTTTTACTTCATTTGGTCTAAAGTCGATGACCTGCTACACGAAATTGATTTGAATGCTTTAATCACGTTGGCTGGTTTAATTCAGTCTAGCATTAAATTTATCCATATTATTGTATATACTTTATAGTATCCAGAGCAATAGCGAAAATTTAACGGTATTTATCCATAGTCGATCGCCAGTGATGCTACGATATCTTTAGCTAGATGTGTGTTTCGCTTTTCCTCTAAAATTTTAGACTAGACTTCGTATCTCTGTTTCGACGAAACATTGCCTTGATGAATAAGCTATTTCTATAGGAAGGCCTTTATACTCTAGTGATCCTCAGTGGTTCGCGATTCCATAATGTGGCGTAAAGCACGTCAAAGACCACATT
Source organism: Trileptium ribeirensis (assembly GCA_030248225.1). Lineage (NCBI taxonomy): Eukaryota > Metazoa > Nematoda > Enoplea > Enoplida > Thoracostomopsidae > Trileptium > Trileptium ribeirensis. The sequence goes on from JASANE010012564.1 coordinate 93,195, forward strand.
TTTCGCTGTTATATATGGACAGCGGTTTCGAGTTGTTTCCATAAGTCTAATATAATTTTATTAACTTGAGAACATTTATGGTAAGCGCCCAAACGTATATTATAATACCTGTTAGAATCAGTCCATTCCTAGCTGAACACGAATAACATTTAAATCAAGAAATATCTCGACTATTAAAAAGATTAGTGCTGTGTTACGTTTTGGTCAGATAATACTAAATATTAGCTCGGCAAAAATAGGCTTTATCGCAGTAGCTCCAGAAATCAGTGATGACCATCATTAAACTGCATCATGTCTTTTTATATATTGTCAGAAATCAATGAAAACCATTAAACTGTCTTTATATTGCAGGCAAAAGTACTCGTCCATTAGGAATAATGCCCAGATTGTAATGTATATTTCACTTTCACAAACATTAATTTGCAGAGGAATCAAAACTGTAATATTTTCGAAATGTTAGTGAAACTAATGTGATCCAAATTAACTACTTTAATGCTTGCAAGGTTTTCATTACATACCTTGCCATACGCGGAAAATGATTGCAACTTCAACAATTGATAGATAAACTGGTCAACGGATGTTGCTAATTTGCCACAGGGTGCGTCTAGCGCTCCAAGTACTTAATTTTAGCGATTTTCATGTCCATTCCCCGCTATTGGATAGTAATAGTTGGCCAACACCATGTTTCAGGCTAAAAATCTTTTAGAATTTTCATGCCATCAACTGCAACTTTAATAATAGTAGGCCCATCTAGATCAAATTATAAGGATTATATGGCGTGTGGCTTATTCGTGGCAAAGATCCCGCTGCAACAGCCGCTGTTAGGAAAACATAAACACTAAACTAAATATCTCCGCAAAGCCAAGTGTTGCAAACCATACCTACTGATAAATATTTTTGAAGGATATCGAACGCAAACAATTAGCAAAATCAGCGCTAACTTTTTGTTACAGCTATCAGGTTGTGGTATTGTTTTCATCTTTTCGCAAACTTTGCATTACAACCCTTCGCTTCACTGCGCAGCCCGACAGTGATGTTAACGGAATATTTTACTAATGCGGAAAGCTGGAGTCCGCTAACCAGTTAAAAGTGGCTTGTGGCTAAACTTCTCGGATTCATCCGACCACATTTAAGGTGAGACAAAATCGAATCACTGTGATTAACGCCATTGAAAACGGGATTATCAAGTTTACCACCACTCGATGTTCGAAAAATGATAAACTTGATATTATACAATTTAATGGTGTCGAAGTGACAACAGTTGTCTATAATAGATCGAAAGGATGCTCGCGATCCCATCTTAGCATTGCTAGTTGGTAAGTACAATCTACGGGGACGTCTGTTGATCGGTTTCAAGACAGCTTTTTACACCAAGGATTGTGAGGGCCCTTGCGGCGAACAATGACTTTCCAGCAAAGCTATATATGCAGTATACACAAAGTGAAACTGTCAATAGCGACGTTTGTTGAATGTTGTTCTTTGAATTCCTTGCGTGTTATGCTATAAAGGTTTACGCTGACACAGTTCTGTATGCTGCTGTGAGACACTTCTCCTGTCAAGACAAAAACACCAGTTCAGGCAACAACTATCGAATACCGCGGCACTTTCACACAAAACAACTTGTTTGAAGTTGCAGGTGTTTCAGAAAAGCTTTGCTAATTTTTCCAGCAAAATTAGCTACAAAATTATGTATAATATAATCCACCCATAATATACATTAACATACGTTATAAAATATAGCAAACATAATATATACTAGTAACAAAGCGAGGGTGAAACAGACAGAGCGTGGTTTCATTTTTAAGTTATCATTTTGTTTAATCAGTTTTAAACCCGTTGTGATGTATATACCACCCTAAAACCTCTTGAACCCTAAATCCGTTAATAAATCCTAAAACCTGAACTACCCTAAACCCATGAACGAACCTAGTATTTGTGCTGGGCTCTAGATAACCAAATTATCGTGTCTAGCATACCGGAAAACCTATATTACATACGATTCTTGATGACCTGTACGCAATACGTGACCAAACAACTGAGCGCAGACTATATTTTGAAGATAGGATTCATTGACGCTAAACCCACTGAAAAGCCATGGAAAGGCATAAAACAGGAAAACTGATTTCTATATAACGAAATAATTGTATTCAGCCTTCATAAAAACCTATATATAGACCATTCGCAATGTCATGCACGCAATATATAACCAAACGAAAACGCACTACATTTTGAAAATCGGGTTCGTCGACAGTATAACCCTTGAAGCCCTGTGAAAAGATATAATATAGTCAAGTTGGACTCTAGAAGGCAGAAACATATCATCTATCGTGCTTCATAACCTAATATACATTCAATGTAAGGTAAAAATAAGCAATAACACGGCGAAATTTAAAAATCGCTAGTTCTGACAAAGGAAAGACGAGGCAAATTTGGACCCTTAGCGGCCCAGGGAGTGGTTCACAAAAAGCCGTATCCAGCGAAGTTGTAGATTAATCTGTTGCATTTTTTGATATGAAACGTGTGCCCTGAGATGTGGGTTACAAAACACTGGTACCTGGATGGCCAGATTTAGAAAAAACCTTGAGAACATGTTTTTTGCCATTTTGACTGAAGAGATGGGGTCGAAGCTGTCCGCGTTTAACTAAAAGACACACCGACATCATCACTTTTGCTATCGAACAAAAAAATTGTCTATATGATAATGCTTTATGAATGACAGTGACAGGCGAAAAGAGTAATTTCACTAGTTTCACCCTGGCGCCCTCAACGGAATCTCCGGTGGCTTCGCTCGTTCCGTTTCAATTATTTAGCGAATATTAAGATACACTATTTAAGCTTAGAGTTATGTATTCAAGAAAATCTTTAACAGGTTAAATGTTCCTGCATTTTACGGTGGGCTGAGACTAACTGTTAACCTGCAATCTCTTCAAACGCCGAGCTTATGGATTTGATCTAGTTGAAATTGCCTCGTCGAAGTGTTCACGGAAATAGAAATAATGAGCGTTTATGTGAAAAGATGTGCGGCTGATTATTTTATATAATTTTTGCGTCCGACTGCCAAGGGATAAAGGTGATTTTTGTGCCGTTCCACACAATGAGATCGAACATTAAGTACTAGTAACTCACTACCTAGGATGAAACGGAGCGAGCGTTTATAAATTATTTTGTTCAATCACCTGTAATAGGCTGACTTTGATGAATATACCATCCTAAAACGTCTTGAACTCTGAACCCATTAAAACCCTAAAACTTCGTCGACCCTAAACCCACCGAACACTAATGACAACGCATGAAGTATTTGAGCTGGTCTGTAGATAACCAAAGCAATGTATTCAACTTACATAAAAACATATATAGAAAAAATTCCTGGTGACTTGTAAGCAATACGTAACCAAGCAACTGAAGATGGAATATACTATGGAAATCGCGTTGATTCGCCATATACCGATTGAAAAATTATAAAAAGACATTAAATCTGTAGGCTGCACTCTAGATAACCAAATCATTGTATTCCGCATACCGAAAAACCTGTATATAGACTATATTTGATGTCATGTTCAAAAATAGACCAGACAAAAAAGATATTTTCACGATTTTTACCCCTAATTCCTTCAGTGGAAACTCTGCTCGCTTCGCTCCGTCCGTTTCAATTAAATTATATATTTATCCAGAAAATTTTTCGAAACCTTTCGATATCAACGCGTATTAGAGAGGTTTTGCCGCAAATATAACAATCATGGACATATTCTAACCCACCTTAACGAGCTGAGCTGAATTGACTAAATTTGCAAGTTGAGTATTGAAGCTAACTGAAAAGATTCAATGAGAGGACTAAGACCGAAAACGCTTCTGGCATTAAGTACACGTTAAAATTACTTCCCAGGCAAGGGTCACATTGTTCCCTTATGAACTTTTCTAAGTAGCCTTTGAATAAGTTACCGTTGACGTTCGATAGCTGTAAGTTGATAGTATCTTTTCTTTCGATGATATGTATGATCTCCTGTTTGGCACTCCGCAACATTCGATATAAGTTTTTCGAAATCATCCGACTGTATTTGGACTACGTCTTGTGATGAATCAGACGCGGTGGTATTACTATGACCGTGTATTTCAAATTCTGTTTCGTTTACTATAAATCGGGCTGCAATACAATGTAACAAATTAGGTCGCGAAGGAAGCTAGCAACACCTGTATAGACAGTTAATCTATACGCATTGTGTGTGCCAAGTATCTGGTAATGAAATGTACGGAAAATCTTCTCAAAACAAAATCGCTGGAACTGGGAGAAAATTAATAAAATCTCCAAATTAATGTTAATTACACAATGTCTAAAATTTTATTTCAATGTCGACCTTTTACGTTTTTGTGCATTTCACTTGCAGATACCAGAGCCGACTGCATGGCAGCAAAAGTGGCTACTCCAACAAATTCTGACCCGCTCAAGTGATAATATAAAGTCTCAGAAAATTTTGCGCCGTTCACAGAATAATGCGTACAGCGACTGGAAAATTTATGTTACAAACGATGCGTCGTTCGTACCTTGTTACAAACGATCGATCGTCCGTATGTCAGGTTATAGACGACAAGGCGTCTATAAATTTGGTTACAGACGATTCGTCGTCCGTAACAAATATTACAAACGACGAAGTGTTTGTAATATTTGCTATGGACGATCGGTTGTTTATAACATTTGTTATAGACGACCGATCGTCCGTAACAGAAATTACAAGCGACGAGGTGTATGTAATATTTGTTTATGGACGATCGATTATTTATAACAAAAGTTATAAACGATCGATCGTCCATAACAAATATTACAAGCGATGCGGTGTTTGTAATATTTGTTACGGACGATCGATCGTTTATAACAAATGTTATAAACGACCGATCGTCCGTAACAAAAATTACAAGCGACGTATAAACAATATTCACTTGAAGGGGCTCGTTGAACTTTACCCAAACCTGTTCATTGCCTTACGCATTTTTCTAACAATTCCGGTGTCGGTTGCCAGCGCGCAGCGTAGCTTTAGCAAACTAAAACTAATTCACGACTGTCTTCGATCTACACAAACTCCGAGTCGCCTATCAGCCTTAGCAACTATCGCTATAGAGAGAAATACCGCTGCTCAACTTGATTATCAGACTTTGCTTAAAGAATTTGCGGCAGCCAAAGTGCGACGTGTTCCGCTCCGCGCGACTGAATGATATCTATTACTACGAAATAAGCCACAGATGCTGTATTGCACTACACGAACAGCATCCATAATTGCAATGAACTGTATTCAGGCTTACCGTCGTAAAGCCTTGTCTCGCTTCGAGGTTTGCTTCGTAATCGGCTCGGAATAGCTCGTGAACACATATTGCCTATCATGCGCCATCTGCATTGACTACTAATTGAACGCGCATTCAGTACAAGAAGGTGGTACTTGGTATATTAGTCACTTTCAGGTTCCTCTCCCCGCTATCTATCCGTAATATTGACAATGTCGAACTATTGGCCGTCTGCATTCCCCGTCCAGCATCGATAATTGCAATGAACTGTATTCACTCGTACGGTCGTCACGGCTACTTCCGAATCTTGCTTGTTGAATTCCGAATACTCTACGTTAGGATTGCATTAAATGATAGCTTTAGATACATTGATGCGGCAACGTGGAATTCAGCAAGCTCTAGCTCACTTGTGCTCTGAGCAAATATAGAAAATATCGCTACCAAAGTGTAATATTTTACGTTGCGTGGTAATAACGCCAGACCAACTATACGATGCAATTACACCTTCTATAAATTGTTGTTGGAGATATATAATATGCCGTGATCTTAGCTTTGGATTTCAGTACACATACTTAATTAGGTAGTTATATCTTATTTTATAAATATGCTTTTCCGTTGCTTTTTAAACTGCAACACTGATAAATTCACTCATTGTCATGCTACGTTTGAACGTCCGATCCTTGAACACTGCTCCCAAGTATGGCCTGCTTGCTTGATGACTGATGTGGATAGAGTCGAAAATGTGCAAAGATACTTCAGTACAAGACTATCCATGGGGGCCAGGTTTGGCTGCAGCTTTCCGTATTAAAACCGTCAACGTATGTTAAATTAAGAACCTCTCAAAGTCCAGTTTTTGAAATCCGATTTTATAATGATCTTTATATGTCGTAACAGTGAAGTTATATGTTGAACAGAATACCTTTAATGCATCGACCACTGTAAGAACAAGTGGTCACAGGCTACGAAACACAGTATTTCCTTATGTGCATTTGCTGCTTGGAACTCGTTATCCGAGCAGGTTGATGGCCATCGATTGGCACTGAATTATTACACATTTAAGTCACATTTAGACAAAGTGCAATTAGACAAATCTATCCACACCAACAGAAATTTATAACCAGTTAGATGTAAGCGGAGTCTGCAAAATCCTGGTGTTAAAAGGTGTTTTATAAAGTCCAATATTCATACATTCCATTCAATTGTCCTAGTTATAGTTGTTGCTTAAAAATCAAAAACTACACCGCATTTTAAGATTATGAGATAGAAATTTTGAACTGTTTTTCGTGACTGGAGGAGGGATACAATCTCAGGGAGGCGCATCCCACCCCCCCCCCCCCGACACGTGCCTGTTGTTCCTTGGTATTTTGTTTAATAGGCGTTAGAGCGTTAGTGTATTCACAAAGTGACTACAAAACAAATCAGCCAGCTTACAAAATGACGTGTTTCAGAAGCAGGACACTTGCAGTAAATGTAGTCTCGTATATACCATAGCAACGGAATAAAATTTTGTATTTGTATTGGTATTTGTAAAGTAATCGAACACAGAAGAAAATAGTTATTGCTCTCTTCGGTAAAGAAAATATTCATATTTAGATATTAAATCATTTAGTTGTGGTTCTTGCTTGCTCGTGTCGTGACATTTGGTTAAATTTGACACAATTATATTCTATTATAAGACACATCAGCCATCGCTGATCGCGTATCGTTTAGTTGATGACACGCTACCCATCACAGGCTCTAAATATTAACACCGATATAATGATTAATGACACTCCCCAAAAATATGCCCAATCCAAATAAATAATATTGCTTTTCCTGAAGAAGAATAATGTCTTATCTTAAAATCGTCGTAAATTGTAGATTGTAAGCATCGTACAGTTGGTCTGGCGTTATTACCACGCAACAAAAAATATTACACTTTGGTAGCGATATTTTCTATATTTGCTCAGAGCACAAGTGATCTAGAGGTTGCTGAGTTCCACATTGCCGCATCAATGTATATAAAACTATCATTTAATGCAATCCTAACGTGGAGTATTCGGAATTCAACAAGCAAGATTCGGGAGTAGCCGTGACGACTGAATACAGTTCATTGCAATTATCGATGCTGGACGGAGAATGCAGACGGCCAATAGTTCGAAATTGTCAATATTACGGATAGATAGCGGGGAGAGGAACCTGAAAGTGACTAATATACCAAGTACTATCATCTTGTACTGAATGCGCATTCAATTAGTAATCAATGCAGATGGCGCATGATAGGCAACATGTGTTCACGAGCTATTCAAGCCAATTATGAAGCAAACGTCGAAGCGAGAGAAGACGTGACGACGGTAAGCTTGAATACAGTTCATTGCAATTATGGATGCTGTTCATGACGAATGCACGGAGAATGCAGGAGGAAGCCTCAGAATCTAGAGTGGAGGTGGAATTCGAGCAGGGCCGGACTTAGGGTTTGCCGCCCCCCCCCCTCAGCTTGGGAGCACGTTCCTGTGGAAAAATTAAACCTACAAATGCTGGTGCTCTACCAAGTCAGCGTTTAATCAAATACACTAATTATCATCATTAATCATCAAAATAATGCATCAAAATAGACTCTTACCCAAAATTGTGATCCAATCATATTTTTTCGACAAGAAAATGAGAAAATCGTTATATACCAGCTGCGTTGAACATATGCAGTATCAAGAAAGATAGTTTAGTTTATATGCATTGTTTTATAGTACAGCATCTGTGGCTTATTTCATAGTAATAGATATCATTCAGTCGCGCGAGGCGGAACACGTCGCACTTTGGCTGCCGCAAATTCTTGATAATCAAGTTGAGCAGCGGTATTTCTCTCTATGGCGATAGTTTCTAAGGCTGATAGGCGACTCTGAGTTTGTGTAGATCGAAGACAGTCGTGAATTAGTTTTAGTTTGCTAAAGCTACGCTCCGCGCTGGCAACCAACATCGGAATTGTTAGAAAATGCGTAAGGCAATGAACAGGTTTGGGTAAAGTTCAACGAGTCCCTTAAAGTGAATATTGTTTATACGTCGCTTGTAATTTTTGTTACGGACGATCGGTCGTTTATACCATTTGTTATAAACGATCGATCGTCCGTAACAAATATTACAAACACCGCATCGCTTGTAATATTTCTTATGGACGATCAATCGTTTATAACTTTTGTTATAAACAATCGATCGTCCATAAACAAATATTACAAACACCTCGTCGCTTGTAATTTCTGTTACGGACGATCGGTCGTCTATAACAAATGTTATAAACAACCGATCGTTCATAGTAAATATTACAAACACTATGCGATTGTAATATTTGTTACGGACGACGAATCGTCTGTAACCAAATTTATAGACGCCTTGTCGTCTATAACCTGACATACGGACGATCGATCGTTTGGAACAAGGTACGGACGACGCATCGTTTGTAACATAAATTTTCCAGTCGCT
>JASANE010012566.1:0-17195 GCA_030248225.1 Trileptium ribeirensis
ATCGCTAATGACTCACTCCAAAGGTAGCGTCGATGACACATGTGTAAGTAAAATTTATTCTATTGCACGTTGCTCGATTAATCGTCTTATGTACACTGGCCCAAATCATACAAGCTCATAAGAGTGACGGTGGATTATCCCTTGAGGATCGGACCCCCTGGGGCTGCGCAACCCCCTCCGGCTCCGCAACTGCTGGGTGAAAACTTTTTGCCAAAACTCGAGAAAACGCAAAACTTAGGAAAAATTTTGAGTCCAAAAAATTAATCGGAACTTAATCTTCCTTTCCCTTTACAACCTCCGATCCGCTCCCCTGAGCCGTTATTCCCAGATTTTGGCCTCGTACCTCATACATATGTGGTCCAAAAAACGTAATTTCATTAAGAAGCAATACGGTAACGAAGTTTATAGTGTACTGTCAATCTATATGTGCGTCGATGCGGTTTCCAAGGAGCCAAGAAACAACTCCGAAATGGATTAGTGGTTTAGAGTACGGGTACAGCAGCCAAACGACCTAGGTTCACTTCATCAACGTGACAATGGTTTGCCCAACGTACAAACTGCACTGTTAAAATGGCTACACTGCCATGACTGCGTTGAAACGCAAAATTTTGACTTTCGTACGTATGTAAAAGATCCTAGATGTTCTGTAGTTACTTTGGGTAAATCCCAGCAATTCAGTTTAGCATTCAATCGCAAAAAGCCAAAAGCCCATTACACAACGCCCACATCTAGTCTTTAAAACAGCGGCCAATAAAGACAGCAATTTTGTCATTTCGATGATTGCAATAATAATCCAACTCGAATGTTCCTGAAGTCAACCTAACATAGCTCTACTGATATTTCAAACGAACCAAATGACTAGCGGCTATATTATAACGCAGCGATGTAATTTTTTTAAATATTATTCAAATTTATATACATTATATGAAGTTTGTCTATAGAAATTCTTAACTACAGAACAAGTGTGGAAAATTGCTTCAATTGTGCGTACCAAATAATGTTGCAACTCTTCTTAAACTTCTTACTTCTTGTAAGCATCTGCCGGCGGGATAGCTTGGCAACAAGAAAAGTATAGTTTCGTACTTAACATCTGTATGGACCTAGGGTACACACCCAACGGTAATAAGCTGCTTTATTTCAATCAATACTAAACATACCTGTATCATACAATAGGCAACATAATGCTTCACAAAAACAGTCGCAACGAAAACTATGACTGTTCCGGCCGTACATCCGAGTACCGTAGGTCTTCGGCCAAATCGATCGGCTAAGTATCCACTAAGCAACGAACCAACAAACACACCAATCATAAATAATGTTGTTACAAGCTGTTTTCTCCATATATTTTCCCGACAACTAAAGCTAAATTTTTCTGTTAGAGTTGCTGTAAATTGTGACCGGTCGTAGACAAGAGCGTCGTTTGCACATGATAAGCTCGCTTTAATAGTACACAATGAATTCCTTAACGTATAACTATAATTGCGGTCGCCGTCGTTGACTGGCTCATCACTGTCTTTTATGATTCTCGTAAGATTGAATCCATTATTGCGTTTGAATGACAATGAATTGTTTAATCTTTTAGATATGTTGTTGCTCGAAGAATTAATGGCTAGCGGACAAAAACGACATAAAGAGTTAACACTGTCAGTATTTCTTTCCACCAGGTACACAGCAGGTAATAAATTAGGATCACTAATATAAACTGATGAATAAACAGCAGCTGTTTTCTGATCCATTTCATTTTCGTCCACTGGCGGATCGATTCCTGATACATAACATCTATGTGCGGGCGTTGCAGTAATGAACACATAGCTCATAATGTAAAATCCTGCAAGTAATCCTGGGATCCCGCTGCAAATGTACGTCCGTGCTTGGTATCGTCCCCAGGCACCGATTTCTGTTTCAAGATCCATCACTTTTATGACGCAGTATTTTAAATAGCAGATTTCAACACTGTTTTCAATTCAGACAAATAATTGTAATTCAATTAATTTAATTTGAGTTTTTAAATTGTAAACGCAATACTATTATTTTATTTATCAATTATTAAATTTTATAAGGCAACGCAGTATGTGTAGCCGCTGTGACACGAGAGAGATAATTAGAATTCGCTCTAAATTTTAAATATATAATTTTAAACATATAAATCAGTAATTCTCAGAGGCTAATAATCATTCGCTCACATACTGTTTTAAAATCTTGTTTGTTTCTTCATATTTATGCTCAGCCCTATGTCGTATTCAATAAAGCTACAATATAAATAAAATTACTTCCGAAATGAAGCTATTTGCATAAATTTCCGCATTTAGCTATAGCTATCAGGATTTCTTCAGAGATTTTACAGTGTCGGTTATTTTATGGCATTTTCGTTTTCGTTGTCCCCCACCCAACCGCGCTATTGCCCCCTTTTGTCAGGTATAACTCTGGAGTTTTACGTTTACTAAACAGAATTGAGGAAATAATGGTTTTATTCTTGTAAATATAGTTTGAAGTGTAAACATCGAGCATACGTCTAATAAATTGCTTTTCAATGATTGTGTTGTTTTACTCCGAAAAATGTTGCTATCATTTGTGCCTTCGTAAGAAACGCACATATCTTACCAGAACTTACATAGTGCAAGCGGCGGAAAATGTAGAAATGTGATAATGTGCGGTATGATTACGAAGCTAGTACAACGTGAAGCTAATATCCGTTTTAAGAGAAAATACCACGGTTTAAGTAATTTGTTTTGGCCAAAATTTTATATTTACAAATTTATCTGATGTCACTTATAACGTGGAAATAACATAGCGAATAAGCTTAAATTTTCGCAGTGCTTGCACCATCATACGGCATACATTACTTACATTGTATTTATAGCCGTAATTATAGCCGTTTTACACAGTCCCAATAGTTTCCGGAATAAGTAGATTTGTAGTCGTCGGGTTTAACCTATGGTAACAGCAACTGTTAACTAGTGAAGCTCGCTTGCGAGCTAGAATTCGAGTGGTGAGAACAATCCCCCGAAGTCTGTTGTAGAAAACACACACAAACAAAGCCTACACACAGTACGCCGGTGAAGCATTATATAAACCGTGAGTGATGAGTCATAGTTACGCCCGCCTCTTTTGATAGCCAACGTATGCAGTAGACAAAACATCATACAACGAGAAAACAGTGAACTAACAATTTAATAATTCAATAAAACCCTAAATTGACCGTGAAATTAACGTTAAAGAATTTATACCGACACTTGAGAAAAATCTCATTTTTCATACCAAGTATGAAGCAGAAGTGTGAAAAATATTTGCCACACAATATTTTTGACACGCGCAATCAGCTTGTTGGCCCAGAAAATCCCATATCCGACACTAAAACCAACAATAAGCACACATTTAGGTGCATTTCCCACGACTTTTCACCAAATATGAAATTTGGCGCCAAACTATAAGCTTATAGACTCCAGATTGGGAAGGAGTTGAAAAACTTGTTATATATCATTGGAAAGCCCTGGTAAATCTACAAGGAATAGTCCTATTAGTTTGCAGATAACTCGTTTACTTATTGAGAAAAGTCGCAAAAACTGGAGGGGTTGCCCGAAAAATAGGCCAAAATGACGTCATTTTGACCCATAACTTTTCCCACGGGAAAAAATTCAAAAATCGGGCTCCGTCATTTCACCTAAATCGACCATTGCGGTTCGAATAAGCTATCTTGCATCAAAATCCGCCCAACCGTTATCGAGACCAAGGTGCGACAGACACACAGACAGGACCTCCTCAACCCCCCTCCAGAGCCAAAATTGAAAATTCTCGTTCTACCCGCTCGCGCTTAGCTCTCTCATTCCACTCGAATTCAATTATTCTTTTGCTGCAGTATGACCTTTGAGAGTAAACACTAGTGAAGCTCGCTTGCGAGCCAGAATTGGAGTGGTGAGAACAATCCCCCGAAGTCTGTTGATCACACACACAGACACACACACAGACACACACAGACACACACAGACAGGACCTCCTCAAACCCCCCTCCAAAGCCAAAATTGAGAATTCTCGTTCCACTCGCTCGCCTCACTCGCGAGTGGAATGAGCTCGTTTCGGTCGCTCATTCCACTCGAATTCAATAAGAAGTTTTGCAGCAATCTTAGTGATTTTTCAGGAGTTCAGCGTACCAAAAGCGGCATGGATGGGATATAAACTGTGATGTAAATGGTTTTGCTGGACGTATAGCATACCAAATCGGATAACAATTTTTTTGTGTTTTTGCCACGTTGGTGGGATTTACGGCCTTAGGTTATGTTCTACGGTTCATTTAGTATGAGTTGGGTATTAAAATTTTCGATCCTCGCCAGAAAGCATTCAGACTATTCCCAACTACCTACAATGTAAGGCCGGATATCTTATTAAAAACGTGGCCTAATACGTGAGTCCACCTTAGGTACGTAAGTCATAGCTGTTACGTATACAAATTACGAATTGATTCGCGCAAAAATTCAGTGTTAGAATTCTGCTTTCGGTATTCGTAGTTTAGCGAGCGTCAAGTTGGCTTTACAACGTGGGAACGTACATTTTCCTTATTCGCATGTTTGTTCTCGCTCATAAAATGATTTGTTGAATCGCATAGCATTATTGGCCGTCCATTAGTGAGTATTAGTATACGACAAAAATGATTGGAATCTTGTTTGCATGAGTTAGCGGTCACTAAGTTGCGATTCTGCAATATAAGGTTATGATCGCGAACAGCTCATGTGTGTTGCTTTATCGCTAATCATAATCGCATAAATAAGATAAAATCGCGAATTACGGGCGCACATCGGATTTGAGGTCGTTAACTGACTTGACAAAAGAGCAACCTATATTTGCGATCCTACAACGGACTTGTGGTACCACTTACGCATGTCGTTCTGCCAGTCAAGTCTTCATCTTTCTTGCATTTCGGATGGTTTTTGATATTTAGGCTTATGTTTAAATATATTTAGAATAATAATTTAGAATACATAATCAGATTATGTATATGTACTGCTATCACTGCAATATTACGTGATATAGAAAAATGATAAATTAAAATATCAAAATCGACAACAATTAGACAACAATGTTTGAGTTCAGTCGTATATGTTTTCATTTCCGATTCTGCTCTGAGTGTGTTGCTACCCCATAAATTGTTGTTCATACGATGAAATCAATGTCATAGTCTGGCGGTTGTGACAAATTAAAGAACTATTGACGAAAAAAAGTAAAAACCAGACTTTTACCCAGTAGTCGTCTAGCCGTATAAAGAACAACAATTGGATAAATTAGGTTATGTGTCAAAATAGAGTTTGAAGCTTCAAATATTGCGCTAGTTTGCTTGAATAATTTAGCACATAATATGGTTCATACTGCCGAATGAATGGAAGGGCAAAATTGTATGTTTTGACGAAAAAAATGAAAATAAAATTTTTCGTCCCCAAACAGAATAAGATATACATCCATCATCCACTCTAACGAAATACAACTTGTATGCGAGAAAATATCTGACTGATGCTTACAACCAGGAAGTAGCTATGAACTTGCGAGCAGTTCACACAATCAAATCATTCTGGTACCAGTCAAAGGGACTACAGTTCGAGTTTTTAAAATGCTGTAATCTCACTCATACCCATAGTTATCAAGTGGTTATTGAGCTATGAGTCGGCTCACGCCATCAATTTTTACTACAGTGAATAAAAGTTTTAGGTTAAAAGTTCATCAAATGTCCTGTTAAACACCATGATTCCACCATTAAACCTAGATGGTTTTGAAAACAAAGAGCCTAAATGTAAATTACACGTATTTCTTCCTAAAAAGAGCAGTTAATTTCAGCAAAACAAGATAAAATGTTTGTCGTGTTTAAAGATCAAAACGACTATTATCTGCTGATTTCTGCTGGCACCAACAGCTATAGTACTTGATGTAATATAATTATGGTGTTTTCGCTGAATGCTAGTTACAAGTTTTCCCTGATATCTGGTTCTCGAAAAAGTGTCTACAATATATTAGTGTTTAAATATTGCAATTTATGACCTAAACTATACCAATAAAAGTAGTATTTGATGTGATAGTATGTTTTAAGTTTAGTTGAGGCGACGTCTAAGGTTTAGATGCAGGGTTTACACATTTTCTAATGTCTAGAATTATCATGATAGCTTAAAAATTATTACAATGCACAGCTGTACGCGTGTTGAGACAGGCATGTCGAGCGCAGTGATATATCTATTCATTAATGGATTTTATGTTTTTGTTTGAGATTGTGGAAAATGTTGATTAAGTAGTTCCGCGGCTGGAGCAAAAAAGCATAAAGTTTGAGGTCGTGTTAAAATCAGATCTCTATCGGCATTTTGTAATGTCCTAAACTGTTATATTAACTTCGAAATCAAATTTAGCTTAGATGTGAATTTGTCAGCTACCATAAATAATATTCTCGAGTATTCACCTGAATCTAAAACGTTGGTGTACACAAAACAAAACATGTCACCAATATTTTTTACACTTTGAAACAACCTAATGTCTCGGTGTTAACAATATTTCATGTATCAATAGTTTTGGTACATTTGATTTGCCTATAACATAGTGGTTGGTCGCAACGTCATATTTACTGTGATTATTAAAAGGTAAATTTGATTATGCTAATCCAATCATAAAAGCGGTAACAAAAATTATTATTAGCCAATGTATTACGTAAAAAATAACGTTTCGTGAACAGTGCAGTATTTTGGACTTGAAACTGGCTCAGTTTTTGTTCAAACAAACAGTATGGTGTGGTTAGACCACGCATTTGTTGACATTTTTTATATTCTGAGCTATTATTTTAACTTCAAAACATAGAGCATCAGACTCCACATGTTTCGTATATTTATTTGAGAGTCACAAACAACTACTTCAGAAGGTAAAAGCCCATAAAAAGCCTATGAACCAACCTGCAACTTATTTGTCCAGCTAGAGAGTTACAAACAACTGTATTATCGGCCGCAATTTTAAATTTTAGAAGGATGAGCAGACAAACGCAAAAATGAAATAGATTCTGTGTGAATTCAGAGCATATCGTTCTCGGGAAATGATTTGCAACACTTTGGGTACAAAGGCGTTGTCTTGCACTCTATAACAAAGTGTCTCCAATATTGTACCTGCAACTGAGCGATAAACAAATTTTGTAATATTAGGTGTACCGTGATTGTTATAAAAGCGTTCTTGTCTCATATTTGACGATTTCCCAGTGTGAACATCCTCTTGCTTCGGTAAATCTGACAAGTTCACATATTTACACCCTTTTTGCACTGTAGATCACACATTTATACAATGCGGCGTCCACGTTATAATGACCCCCTATTTAGAACTTATAAACACCTGACAGTGTCACGCAGACGCGTCGGAACATGGTGTGCATGACATTGTGCATGATTTTTTTAAATGTTAAATGATAGTTAGTTGATTGTTTAGGTGAAAACTGAAGGTACAACAGACATCGTCTAAAATTTTGACATTTACGAAGGGTGTGCCTGACACTCTTTATGTATAATTTTTTGATGGTATGGTGGAAGCCATAACTATCATGTCGGCAGACTGACAGCATAGACAAACATAACAAGTAATAACAGCCTCGTAGCGTAGTTTCAGTGTAATAGCCTCGGAACTTTCTTTACTGGCTATGTTATTTAGCGTGCAAGCCATGCTATGTGTTATGTAAACAAAATATTGACAGTGTCAGTAACACAGTCTGATCAAAAAATAACAGTAGCAAGCAGAATTTCATTGACGGTGCCAAGAATACTATCAGCTTCTGCGACATGATGTTACTTTAACTGACATCGTTTTTACTGTGTCCCTATAGCAGTTAGAAATTCCAAACGGCGGCTATATTACAACGTAAAACCCGCAACTAATATTTGAATGAAAAAGCGCAAAACTAAAACTGAATCGTGAAAGATTGAAACAAGTTTCAAATAAACGAAGATTTGTAGAAAAATTCATATTAGATGAATACCTAGTCTGTACAATCTTTCAAATTCATAATCCGCAAGACCGAATCAGTGGGAATAATTCACTTATGCGCATGTATGCCGCAATCGCAAGAGAGCGCAAAGAAAAGCAGCTTAAAATAGACAATATATAATCGGCTAAACTACATTATTTCCGTAAGGTCGCTACTAAAGAGTTAAAAGTGATATAAATTGAGATATAAAACACCTGACAGATGAACAAGTAGTTGAACTTACCCTCATCTTATGATTACCAGCGTAAGCAATTCGTATTACATTTAAATCCTTTTAAGATCCTATCAACTGCATCACTTCGGAGCTGCTGAATCACCGACTCTAAGGACAACGTCTTGATCTTCATGTCAAGGAACAGTTGTTGCAAAGAAATGTACGGTGGTGTTCATCTATAGTCAAAAACTTGTACGTCCAACCTACAACGCGTCGTTGTTAATAGCACTTCAATGACACACAAAAAATTGTCATATGAAAATATGCTATTGTTAGTGTCAAAAAAGATATATGTCCCTCGCTAGTGCTATTCTACTAAGCAAGGTAGTCTGTATTGTTTCTAAATCAATGGCGTGTGTAGTGTATTGTAATAATGCTGTGTTGACGATATCAAATTGTATTTTGAGTTTTCTGATTGCCGTAACACAGTTTTCTTATAGTAAGATCTAAATAATGTTATTCGTTTTTGAAACACTTATATTCCATGAAAATTTGTACACCAGCGATATTTATGGGTAATGTCATGAGTAGTAAACTATTTTAAACTTATAGCTATTTATCAATTCAGTAGGTGCTGTACTTATTAACTTTGTGTATTTGAAAGATGGACTGAACTATGGGCAGTTTAAGTTATTATTACAATTATGTGTTAACGCCTGTAAGTGATCTTCGGACGTCTAACCAAAATACGGACTGCAAAAAACTTAATTTGATAATGCGGTTGAATATAGCGATGATATAGTGTTTAGCTGTTAAGTGTGAAAGAGAAATATTAATTTTTTCCCATGATCATATAACAAAATATGAATATGCCAATTTTGGCCACTTTTATGACAAATACCTTCTTCTATTTTTGGTCAGAAATTGGTCACCAAAATTTTCAAAATAAATTTTCACTACAAATGTGTAACTTTATGTATCATTCGAATCGTATTCATGAGATGAGTCGAGCAGTCAAAATTAGCTAAATCGGTCCAAGGATTAAGAAGTCATATCAATTTATACGAAAATCTAATCCGGAGTATTAGCTTGTAAAATACGTTACGAATAATATATAAAATTATATATTCATCAACGAAAAATTTTTTTTCGAATACTTCGTATTTCAAGGGAATACCAATGGTAACCAAAAAATCTAAAAAAATTTACTCGTAATGAATGTGGCCGAAATTACTGGCCGGTCAAGCTGAGTAGAATGGTGCCAGGATCATACCCGTAGTGTCAAAATGAAGCAATGTTGTGCCTGTGGGGGATAAAAGAATAGACCCAAAACTTTAAGGCGAGTCGTATAATCAACACATAAGCCATATGCTTCCATTTCTTAGACCCCAACTATTTAATTGCACTTCTACTGATATATTATTAAGCAATTGTTATAGCATTCATCAACGAGGATAAATTATGCTTGAAACATTTTGCCACACAAATCTGTATTATAAAAAAAATGAACAAAATTATTACCAAAATATGTCTCTTGTCAGCGACACAAGTTGCCAGAATGCTAAGCGCAGTCAGAAAAGTGTTTTGAAAACGTACGCAACCTTCAAATCATAATCAGTTTCCACACGGTGCAATATTGTGCAATCAAAACTCTATTTGTTGTAAAATAGTTTACGAAGATTAATAGGTAAATTATCATCTCGGTTTTATATATTGTTTTGGCATCAAGCATGCTCGAAATGTTAACAAACAACAATTAAGTCTGTCAACGCTGCTAATGAGTTAAGATGTAAATTTCAGTTAACAATCGAGATATTGCGTCTACACTTTTCTCACATTTGATAGCGGTGATGTGGTGTACATGGCGTACAGCATGATGATTAGCTGACACAAAATATATTGGTGGCAGTTAAAAGTTTTCAAACTTTATCAAAAGCGGGTAAGGCAGGCCGGCCCCATACCAAAATTCTTCTTGAAAAAAACCAAACGCATAACTGATTGCATGTTCTCAAATATTACGGGAAATAACTGTAGCCAGAGTTTACTATTATATATATTTAGCCAATTTTTATAGCAAATTATTGCCAATGAATATTTTGATGACTGTTGAATCAAATCACGCCCTACCACCGTTGCACGAAATATTTGAAACAGCATGCGTTGCGGTATGCTGTTCTTAGTTTTTGGATGTTCCCCTTTATAGGAACGACCCTAATCTCGAAACAATCCTTTTTAATTTGTGAGCGATGATTGGGGACTCGAGAATATGCACTATGGGAGCACAACTGAAAAAAAATGTTTAAAAATGACGAAAATGTCGTCCCTTCCTTTCCTTTTCCCCACATTCTAAGGAGGGTCATATTTTCGACTTACGCAGTGTTCATGTTATAATGCCGGCAACTCTTGGAACGTTAGTACCTACGCATGGTGTCAGGCATACCCTCGACATACAGGCTGTTTTAGGCACACCCACGTTTTTCATAAAAAAATTTTTTGGGTATAATTTAGCTATGGATGTTGTCAATTTTCTGACTGTGTCAAGGACATGGTGTCTTCCTTGTAGTTTTATTAACGGTATTCCGTCAATGTGCACATTTTACAGATACGAATATCGGAAGTTTACAAAAACCTAACAACTCCATTGAATAATACACCGCATTAACTATAAAGAGTGTGTTGCTATAATTCGCGAAAAAACGATAGCTAAGCTTGTTGCAACACCGTGAACAAAAAGGTTTTAGCTAAGGGTGTGTCGCATACCCTGACGACTTGATTTACGGTATGGCTGTAACCATGGCTGCGTACGTTTGCTACAACAGGGGGACAGCAATTCCAAACAGTTTGGACATTATAAAGTGAACACTGTATTAGTCAATGCTAAAGGGCAGCCATATGTTTTTTATTCTTGTGAAACGCCTGAACACAGAGATTTGCGTGGGTGTGGTGTACCCACATGTACCCGTGAGCCGGGCCAAGTACGTACAGAATTCTTGTATCCCCGTGTAGCAGGTATCCCGCCGTAGCAGATAAACCTACGACCCGTGGGCAGCTGTAATATACACCATTTACGATTTCTTGTGTTCATTGTTGAATGCTATTGTCGAAGTCACTGTGTAGTTCCGTTAAGTGATTGCTATTTAAAAGACATTGGTCTTCTTTAGTAAGAGATATCCTGAAAACTTGCAGTTTTGAGCACCCAATTTCGAAATTACAAAATGATTTCCTTTAATGGCTGCTTTGTGGTTCCTTATATTGCTCGGTGGACGCTGTGATCGAAATTACTATATTGTTCCTTTAATTTTGGATGCTATTTACAAGACTAGAAGAAGTTCTAGTTAATAAATGCTATCTAAAACGCTTTGTTTGTTTGTTGATTCTGCGATAAAGTAAATATAGTATGATGGGAATTTGATCAATTTTCATAAAGCTTTTACAGTCTAAAGCTTACACATTTAATGTAGCTGGTCTGGAGATAGGAATGTGATTGACGAAAGTAGGCCAAGTTTTCATTAAGTATCTAAAAACCCCTGCAATCCCCCGGCGATCGCCTGATCCCGTAACTGCCGAGGCCCCAGCTCTACAACCCCGTTCAACCTCGAAATTTGAGCATGTGTGAGAGATTAAGATTACTCTCCTTGAGGAATGGCTGTGACACTCTATTATCGAGAATTCATTTCGTTCTGAATCGCAAAACTCCGTACATAAGTGAAGTTTAAGACCTGGAAGCTTCTTTCTTCTATTTTCATTCTTTGAAGTTTCAATTTATTGTACGGTTCAGCTGCCGTTGATAGCTGAAGACGATTAACAAACAACAGTTCAGTGCGATAAAATAGGTCTGGGATTTTTCTGACCGCATTTAAAAAGGCCCGATCATTTGATTCAATCAAAATTAACGTACCTAGCTTATACAGCTTTATATCGTGTTTTAGGGCATATGCCTCTCACCCACGGTATAACCAATTCTACAGTTCTAACAATTCGTATCTAGTGAGTCTGCCACAAACCCGACCAACTTACGGAATTATCATCTTAGCATCAATCACTACTGAATGTTTCTTTTCTACATTCTCAGACTACATTTCGATACTATATGACGGAAATCATATGCACAATTGTCAAATATAATCTATAGACCTCCTCGCGATTAACGATGCCCGAACGCGGGAGCAGCGAACTCTTAATCAAATTATATATCTATGACTGTGTAATGATCGTAACTAAATGTTACTAAAATTTAAACTTATTCAGGCTTTGACCTGTCATTAGTGTTATGTTCGTAATATCAGTGTAAAACGCATAGGTATGGTATCCCTTTTCCGATTAAAAGATAAATAATTCGTGCTGCATCTGCAAAGTGAACGTTTTCTAGCTTTGAACAGTTGAAATTCAACACAGAAATTTTATACACAAATATTGACCTGTAAAGTAATTATGTGCGTTTTTATCAAGTTTTACTTAAGTTTTATGCATTAAAACAATAAATGCTAATTTAATGTATTTTAAGCCTAGAACGGTAGAATAGAAATGACACAACTTTAGTATGTTCGGTGTCAATAATGATCAGATAAAGTTTTCCTTCACTGCTACCACAAAGTTTTTCGGGAAGCATTTAGAAAGTTGGTAACGTTTTAAAATACCAATATAATTCAAAACTTATTTATCGATATGACAGCTAAAAATAAAACTTTTAGTGTATGTATCGCTTTTCAGGATATCGAGCAGCTTTCGCTAATTAAATTAAACATAATAAAATTAAAATTGACATATTGCTTTAAAAGTCTTCGAAACGTAACTACCAGAGTTTTTAGAGCATCTGGGCATGTGAAATTGTTTTACTTTCGTGTACAGCGTTACAAAATACTTACTTTCTTGCAATTATGCTATGATATATGATTTTGATAAAATAAGAAAATAAGTTTTATACTTGTTGTAAGCATCACCATAATCCTAATACTTAACGGCAACGCAAAAAAACAACTGTCGCATTTCGAACTATATTGCGTGCTAAATCTTTACCAAAATCAATCTAAGATAATTTAATTCGATTACCTGATAAATTTTTAAAGTCTACATCAGTTTTTGGAAACTACAAACATTGCTGCTGATTTGCTGCTGTGTTACAGTGATGTTCCTATATTTCGAAAAACGATACAGTCACTAAAATTTCAGGGAATACATTAAAATTCGTTACTAAAAGAGGTTGAAATTTTACTGTCTCTGGGATAATTCAAAATTAGCCAAGTATAAACCTGTAATGTTGTCCATAAAATTTCAACAGTATACAAAAACAGAATGGGAATTTTTGTCCACGTTGTTGATGTTTTCAGTAATGGACAGACATCGAATATACAAAACAAAATCCTAAATTAAATTGTAATTTGTACGTGCTGAATACAAACAGTGCTCGCTATTTCATGCGAAATGTGGATTGCTGTACTTTATTAACAATGTACGTATAATGGCTGAGCATTGTTCACGTTTTGAGTGACATCAAGACACACAAGCAATGAAACTACATTATGACGCTTCACAACTAAGTAGCCGTGTGGGATGGAGACGTACACTTACGCCACTACCAAGGGATTACTTTTTGGAATTTAAAAGACATTAAAAGATGTAGGTATCCAGGGCATTGCTGTACTTTATTAACAATGTACGTATAATGGCAGAGCATTGTTCACGTTTTGAGTGACATCAAGACACATAAATAGTGAAACTACATTATGACGCTTCACAACTAAGTAGCCGTGTGGGATGAAGTCGTACACTTACACCACTACCAAGGGATTACTTTTTGGAAATTCCAAGACACTAAACCGATGTAGGTATCCAGAGCATACCACTAGCTGTTTTAACAGTAAATGAATTTATAGGATGCTTTAGTCTACATGTAAGAATATGTAATACATATCTCTATTTCTAAATGTAAGTCCTGTTTATAAAAAATTTCAGACTTCATTAAATTCAATATAGTGGATACTCTCCATGACACTCTATCTGTATTTGCTCCTCCCCCAAATTGAGGCCAAAAACGCCCCACCTTGACCGCGCGCTAAATCGTACGAAAAATTTTCGGAGTTATCGGCAAAAGCGCGAGATTACGACAAAAAATTTACGGAAATAGGGACAATTCGAATCATGAGAAAATTTTTGATTATCTTGCTCTGAAAAATAGGTGTAGGTATACAGAAGTTTATGTTAAACAAATACCAACGTAATAAAACAACAACGTCTTTATATTAAAATGCGGTGAATATCAGATTAAATCTTAAACAAGACATTTTATTGATCTCAAAACAAAACTGAAATGATTTAAAGTTTGCTGATAACAAAATTGCCAAATATTTAATTTTATGTATTTGCTGATGTATGACGTTTCCTAATATACAACAAATACGTGATGTTACGATGGACAAGGTATAAACACTTACGTTTCTCATATGACAGTTCGCAAATTCAGACCACATGTTAGCTTATTCAAATATATTACCATACGCACATAGTAAACTAAACAATCATAGATTTGCTAGCTATTTTTGTCCTAAATTTTTAGATACGAACTGCACTGGAAAGTTTTGTTTCTATTAGGAATATTAAATTTGTTTAACAGAATTATAGTACATATTTGATTATATACTTGACGTTACAAATAGTTGTAATAAAATCGGCTTATATAAGCAAAAAACATACACTTTTCAGCATGATGGTTTAATAAACTTTCTTCGTTCGCTAATCCGTAACTTATACATGGGACGTCTGCTAAGATTTGAAAGTAATGTCATAAAGATTGCTATAACAAGTTAACATAAGCCGGTTCGACATCGCAGGTCAGAAAACTCCCATATACTGACACCCAGTATTTTCCGGTTTATTTCTCCGTTCGAGAATCGTCAATTTTGAAAACACAGCAATAATTTTTGGATTATTCGACTGAGGCATTGTAGCGTTTGAATAGAATGTATATTTATATATATATATTTACCTACAATAATTTAAAAAAAGATCTCGTTACCAATGTGGGGTGTACCACTGCTATTTAACCAATAAATCAAAAATACATTGTCATAAGTATAAGCCGAGTCGAATGATGCTAAACTGAAATGGATTTGTTTTAATATTAATAATTTTTGGACAGAAATGTGTTGCTGAATTGAAAGAAAACACGTTATCGCTTTAAAATGTAGCTAAAACGTAGGGATTTTTACAGAACACAGTGTAAGTAATTGTATAAGCTAGTGCTCCATCCTCTGCAAAATGTCAAAACAATTTTATAGAATGACACGACTACCTGTCCGTAACAAACAGATGTTCGTGCTAGCCACCGCTCTGATCGTAAGTGTATTTTACGTTATGGAACCTCAAATTAGGTGTTCTGATTGTTTACGTTCAATGTTGTTTCACAAAAACATTACGTCTGTTGTGTTGTGTCTGCAAAAAAAGGCACGACGCAAAATATATATTTAGGATACAATTTGTGATAGATGATATAATTATGTGGCGCTAAATTTGTATTAATTCCAATCATTATTAATATCTCTTGCGATTTATTTTTACTGTTTCGTCTTTATTGTATTTTCTGTGGCCAGGTGGTGTGTAAACAAAGACTCAGAATGTTTGAAGCATAAAAATTTGGGTTGCAAAATTTGTCCACTTAAACACAATAAACAAGGCAAGAGAAAATGAGCTAATTATTGTCATAAGACAAGTTACACAAAAAACTAATTCACTAATATTTTGTAAAACCACTTAGTGGATCGAATACATAAAAAAAAGACAGTGTACTAATGTAACCTTCAAGTGTTGTTAATACTTGGATATAAGAACTTGGTTATTATACTAATTACCTTGTACAATTTTTGCACTCAAAATGTGCACTTATAAACTGTTTGTTTTGATTTGTTTAAATAAATAATGAACTCAGTCAAAAAAGAACTCAATTGGAACTAACATTTAATGAAGAGTTGTGTCGTCTTCTGAACCGCTTTAGCAAACAATTGGATGGGAGAGGTCACCTCAGGAGGGGCCCTCCAGGGGACGATGTATATATGTTGACTTTTATATCAGCGATACTATCTAAGGATAGATACACTGTGTAAATTTGTGTTGAATCGGTTTACTTAGAACTTAGCTACAAACGGTAATTACAGAATGGCGTGATTTTAGCTAAAAGTGTAGCAGTGTTACACCCCTGCTCCCAAACAAGCGGCGATATATGTCTAACATTGCATTGAAAGACGCGTAAATTTACACGCATCCAAAAGAAAAACTACCGGAATACTTCGGTCGACTGCTGGATTATTAGAGTTGCAACAAAATATCGTGAATTACATAGATTTATAAAGTAAACATTGTTAGCACTGGTTGTGTGATATTTTATGTAAATTTTTATTAATAAATCGAAATTTTTATTTTTGATTTTTAATATTCTATGGTCTACCTCACTCAGTGTAGTACCTATGATAATCTATGTATAATTCGTACGTGACACTCACCCTTGTCTACAATATGATATAGTATCATGCGATCATGTTTATCTTTGAGTTCAGTTATTATTTCACTTATTATATTTTTTCTGAATTTATGATTGGTATAAGCTAGGGTATACCCAACGGTGACAATAATATATCAACCGATAATACGCACACAAATTGTTAAGAATTAGCAGTTTAGTTCGACGCTTGCACTAGACTCAACTGACTTTCACCTCGCCTCATAAGAAATATTGCTATAAGCTAGGGTATACCCAACAGTGACAATAATATATCAACCGATAATATGCGCACAAATTGTTAAGAATTAGCAGTTTAGTTCGACGCTTGCACTAGACTCAACTGACTTTCACCTCGCCACATAAAAAAATATTGCTATTTTCGAATATAATGAAGACTTGACAGTGTTTGTAACGACTGATTGTCAGTATGCTAAGCCCTTTTAGCATACGAGTCATGTAGCATGCTCTTTTTATAACCTCCCAACTTGTAAAGCTAACAAAATTACATACACATCAATTTATACGGATAGAAATTTTTGTTCATAAGAATGGGCATTGGCCAG